>JAANSO010001399.1:0-17298 GCA_036507315.1 Lepidocyrtus fimetarius | reverse complement strand
GCATTGTAAAAATTAATAAACTGAGGCAAAACAGAAAATGAGGCAAAAGTAGGTGGAGCAAAGCTTATACATAGCGAGGATAGGATTTCCTCATTTTCTCATTTGCCTCATTTTCTTCGTTTATCATCGTCCAATTTTTCATAGCATTTCGCATCACCCAGCACCTCCACTTCAACAGTTTTTCCCTGAGTAGTCTCCTCAATCAACTCTTCAGTTACATCCGTTGGGCCAAGCAGCACCACTTTGTTCAGGGACTTGTTCCATACCTCGAAAAGAACCGGAAATAGTGTCCGATCTGCTACCAAGCCCAACTTCCTAACTGAAGGCATCCACTTGCCCAATTGCCTCACCGCTCCAGCACTAAGTCTCCCCCTCATGAAGAAACTGAACTCTTCCAATTCTTCTAAAAACGGGGGATCTGCATCCCTCCCGAGATTAACTTTATTTCTTGCGGCGACCTGCTTAGTCCAATCAAATTCTTCTTCCAATTCGCTATTAAACTCCAAATCTTCCGCTTGGAGGTGAGTTCCAAAAGGACATGCCATGGCTTTTGCAATGCACCGAAACACTTTCAACTTTCTCATTCCTCTCAAAGCCCGAAAATCAAACCTTGCAGCGTAGTATCTGGAGTTGACTTCCCCTTCCTCAACTAAAATGAGATGACTTAAATTCTGAAAGTCTATTCCAGTCAGGTCTGAAATCCAACAGAAACGGGGAGAGGAGAAAAAAATGATGAAATTTAATTGAAGCCGGGTTAAAGTTAATTTACAGTCAGAAATGAACTGGTGAAAGTAGAAGGGAGGGTATCGGGAACCATCAGAGTCGAAGTTGGTGCACCTTATCCTTTTTAAATCTGGTTTTACTCTTTTCATGTAAACCCTGAGAGAGCGGAACCCGTCCATTAATAAATCTCTGTTTTTTTCGACCAGCGCGTCAATTTCCAAGTCTTTGAGATGAACAAACCTCGGAGTGGCGTCCGTAGCTGGAGAATGTAACGGAAAAGGAAGTGGGCAAAGCATTTTTGTCCCCCCATGTCCACCAACTTTCAGTCTCTGTAAGTTTAATTAATAGTTAGCATTTCGTAAACTTCTACAGTAATAAGTTAATTCGTAACAAACCTTAATATTTGGAACAAAGCTTAAAATCCTTTTGCAAACTTCAATTTTTCCTGCTCTCGAGTTTGCAATTTCATTATGCAAACCAAACTGTACTGCGAGGGACTCCAATCCATCCGCCACTTCCGGCAAGTTCTTTTCTTCTTCCTCGTCAAAAAATCTCTGGTCTGGATTCCTATCTACTGTTACGGTAGACCGAATTGAAAGTTCTTTTAGGTGTTTACAGTATTTAAAAAGCAGCACTTTAAAATAATCCACGAAGCGTCCTTGACGAAAAAAGGCGTCGATGTGGAGGCTCCTCAAAGATTTTCCTGACCTTTCCAAGAATAAAGCAAAGTCCCACCGCGGGTCCGGTAAGTACTGAGGAGTATACTCCGGGAGAACTCTTCGAGAATTCACAAGTCGAAAGTTGGAGATGGGAACTTCCCGTAATTGCATTTCTTCTTTTGGATCCTTGCTAGTCTCATTGGTGGAAGACACATTGTTTAAAATCCTTCCGTTTTGAATGGGCAACTAAAATAATCAAACTTAATTAGCAATTAAGTTTTAACGAGTAAAAACAAACTTTTAACTTACCGATTCATCCAAAGTGAACACAATGGATTTACTCCAAGATTTTAATGTTTCTTCATGGAAGGTGCGGGACAGAGCTCTCCATTTTTTCTTCTCTTCGAACGGGAGGAATTCAAAGATGTTGCAAATTATCTGTGGATTTAACAATTAATATTAAAATGCGCTAATTTTAATTGCTAAGGTAAATCTTACATGAGGAATTTGCAAAGGGTCAATGTCCGGCCGGTCCATTTTCGTTTATTCAAGTAATTTATTTAATGTTTCACTTTTCACTGCAATTAATTTTTATCCGGTTTGTAGAAATCTAACAGATGACAAGAATCCAAATGATCCGTAAAATAGGGATCTCTGTCTGAGCAAAACATGTGATTTGAGGAAAACAACTTCTTTTAATGCGATTAAATGAAATTTATTTTTGCGGTGTTGAAACCTTCATTTATTTCATGTCATGTCCATTAAACGTGTATTTCTCTTTTCTTTCCAAATGAAATAAAGTTGAATCAGTCAGCTACAAACTTTAGGAGAATTAAGAGAACAAAAATGACAGCTCTTTTTATATTGTAAATTAAATAAAATTTAATTAAGCAAGGTTTCAACTTGTTTTTGCTTATTCTCCAGTCAACAAAAATATTTTTAAAAATATTAACAAGGGTAACACTGTTTCTTCCGGATATAGTCTATTTTTCATCAGTTAAAATATTAAGTTTATTTTTGTAATCAGAAAAATGTCTGATGAGTTTGATAGAGAAGATTATCCAGTTATTGAAGGGATTACGGAAGAGGATCTCGAAGAGTGGGGAACTATTGCTTTGGATGATCTGAAAATCTCTTCTTTGACAATTTTGGATAATGGAGAACTCGTCAACTGTAAGAAAAATTATTTGTATTTTTGTGTAAGAATATTTAAATAGTAAAATTGATTTTTAGCATACGAATTTGACGAGCCCGTTAGTTATGAAGACTCACAGGCAATAGTCGAAGAAGTTCGTAATTTGAAGGAATCAAAGGCTGAAGCTGAAGAAGAAAAAGGTATTTGTATATTAGTTTGACCGTGAAAATGATGACATTTTGAATTAGAAACATGATTATTCGTATATGTTTAGATAAGGAAAGCTCTCAAGGTGATGCAAAGGATGAAACAGAAGACAAGCCAAAGGAGGATCAACCTTCTGCTGATGGACCTACTGAATAATAAACTGCTTGTGTAACCCGGAAATGTAAATTGTAAAAATTTCAAAATACTATTTATTTAAATCATAATTATTTAGATATAGTTAATGCTCAAGTAAGATTTTTTGCAAATGATTTAAATGCTTCTGATAAATAAAATTAAAGCCTGAATGGTGCTTGTCATGTTAATTCGATAATTCGTCATGTCGAAAATGCATGCTTGATATTATCAAAAATTAATGCAACTAAAGCAAATAAAAATCCAACAAATAACACAATAAAGACAACCACGACATTTCCATTTAATGAAGCGCTATATATATGGTCATTCTTCTTCAAATGAAACTTCTGTACTTGGCTTGGTTTTGCCCAACATGACCCTATCCAATATATTTAGCCATCTTTTGATAATCACACTCTCCTTAAAACTTACTAATCTTCTGATAAGCCCTGGAGTAATTAGGCCTTAAATAAATAAGTTGTACCCACTTTGTAATTACTTTTTATTCTCTGCACTTCCTCCTTTTTTATAAATCATTTGCCCATATTGCTTAGCTTGTTAGGGTGGAAGGATGCTTTGTTTTTAAAGAATACTTAAGGATGAATTGAATAATTTTTTTTCATGAAGCAAAAGTCTTGGTATTATATTCTTTTTCTCAAACGAAATGCATTTCAGGCTGAGATTTACACAGAAAAGTAATCCTAGCAATGCAATGGACTTCATTCAGCCAAAGCCAAACTTTCCGTCCTCGTTTGTTTCTATACAAGAGAAAGGCTAAAAAGAAGGTATAATTTCACTTTGAGAAAGAAAAAGGGATTTTCTGACGACAGAAAAACGTTTTTGTTGCGATGATGATAATGATGATGGTGATGATGGGAAAAGGTTGCAATCCGCTTAAAAAAGAAGTGAAGTCTTTCTGTTCTGTACTTTAGTCCGGTTGAACTCACAAAAGCAGAATCAGTCGGCTACAAACTTTAGCAGAGTTGGGAGAAGAGAAATGAGAGTCCTTTTTGTACTGAAAATTTTAATAAAATTCAAAATAATTTTCAAGTGAGTTTTTAACTGCTTCAAAAATTATTTTATTTAAACAACAAACCGCAAACGGTTTGTGTCAATCATTTTATACTCGAAAATGGGTGGGGAAGTTGAGGCTGGTTTGACTACAATGGAAGCCGCGTTAAATATCCCTTTGGTAAGCTATTTTGTTTTACAATTAGATACCAAATAAGTTTTATTTAAGCTCGCGTGTCATTCAAAAATGATTGTTCTAGATAACCCAGAGGATTCTCAAACAAGTGGATTTTAAGGACAAGAAGAACCTCCGGTTGGTGAGCAGGGTTTGGAGGGACTGCACACTGGAGCATTGGAGGAACACTGCAGCTATTCGAATTAAAATCCCATATCAAATATCAACATGCAGAGGCGCATCATCTGGAATGGTATCAATGAAAGGTTTTGAAGAAATGATGAAGGAGGAACGAAGAGGGAGTGAGTGGGCCCCGTTTCAAATTCAAGAACTGCCCTTCACCCGTTTCATTCTACATGGGGGGACCTTCTATCTTCCTAATCGTTGGGAAGGTATCAAAGCGAGTTGGGCATACTACAGACCGATTGAATATTATGTGCAACTTTTTAAGAAAATTGAGAACGATCTCTCAAAACTATTCCAGTTTTTGGATAAATACGGCTCCACAATGAATTATCTGCGGCTGGAAGAAGTGGAATTCGCCCCGGACTCGTTTCTTCCTGGGGTGGAGTGGATTGTGAAGAAAGGATGTCCACAACTGGAAACCTTTTCTCTGCGCGTCGACCATATTTACGTACCATTTGGAGAACAGCTGACGAAGTGTGAGGAAGCTTTAAAAGTCTCTTCTTCAGTCAAAATGGGAGCGGAAGAAGGGGGGAGCAAATTAATTAAATTTGAGGCTTTCGAATTTAAAGGAGGTTATTCCAGGACACGGCATAATGGACGAAATCTGGATACAAATGCTGAAGACAATGCCTAATCTCAAGGTGAGTACAAATCTTGCAATTACCTTAATTAAAAAGTTTTAATTAAATGGTAGCCTAAGGATTTGTATGATTTTTAAAAACAGGTTTTGAAGTACCACGTACCAATGTTCGGTGGGCATTATTTTCCAGTTGAGAACGCGCTGAGTGTGCCCCTTGCAAATGAAAAGTTCCTGCAACTGGAGGAATTGGAAATTGACAGCACCCCTTCCAGGATTCATAACTTGGCAATCTACATTGACCAATGTCTTCAGGTGCCCTTCAAGAAGCTTCGAGTTAATTTGGATTTTTGCTACGATCCTCCTGTAAATTTCCGGCAATTTGCAACAGAGTATCCTGACCTCGATCAGTTTTTCGCGTCTCATGGAAACAGCTTAACCACTTTGGCAATCAAAGTCCCAGTGCCAATGACTTGCGACTGCTTCGGCCGTTCTCCACGAGTGCCTGCTTGGATTCCTCACTTGACTGGCTACAATTTCACTAATCTTACTCATCTGTTTGTTTCCCACGCGGTTTATTATGGGAATGAAGACTACGATTGTGGAATCCTTAAATTTGACTTCAAGGTTTTAAAAGCAATGCCGAAATTGCAAGTGTTCCGTTGCTACTCCCCCGATGATGAGGGCAGCGTTGTTATAACTCCAGAATCTTTGGAAGCGCCTCGGAGGAGGAAAGACAGGGCCTTGCCAGAGGTTTATCACGAACCAACGGAACTGAAGGATCTGGAGGAGTTCTCGTGCAGTGCGAATATTTTTAATCTCGACAGTTTGAGGATTGTCTTGGGCTGGATGGAAGGAGTAAAGAAAGTGACACTCGATTTGGACGACAAGACATTTGCACTTGTTTGCGAAATGCTTCCGAAGTTGGAGCAGTTAACTTTCCTGCAATTTACAATTTTAACTCTGGTGGAGAAGGAGACTGGAGAGATTTGGTTGGATGAAAAGGCAAGTGAATGGAGGGAAATAGAGTGGAGGAGACGCAATCAAAGAAGAATATTTGGGGAGGTGCTCGCAAAGAAAATGGAATTGGAGCGGAAGAAAAAAGTGAAAGCGGAGCGGAGAAAAAACAAAGCAAAATTGGAGATGAAGAAGGAAAAGGAAGATTTGGACAAGAAAAGGAGGGAGGTTGAAAGAGAGGAAAAGGAATGGATTAGAAAGCAAGACGGAGAGGAATGGAATTTTGTTAGTTACCGGAAGGAGAAAAAAGAAAAGAAAGTTACCGTCAATAAAATGACTGTTAGTTACGGGGTTAGTAAGGATACTATTCTTGCAGAACTTCGAAAGAGACCCAGTCTGAAAATTTTCAACACAGACAGACTCGCATTAAGTTGTGTACACAGTGACTTTCGAAATTTTGACGAGGTTCAGCTCATTCAGTACAAAATTGGGAGGAAAAGTGAATTCTAAAGGATGCCAATTTCTTGTAGATTATTAATAAGATTATGATATGTTTGATCGATGTTAGATTTATAAGTTTCAATAAATTTTTGTTTAAAACTGTTTGATTTACAATTATATGGAATAAAAATAACTTCAATCTGGGTTTTATTAAGAAATATTTAATTATGTAATAATGCAAATTTACTTAAAAATGTTTTATTTATTCATAATTTCTATTTGTGGGGCATTGCTTCTGATGTCTGTGAGGATTCCGTCTGTCCTTTTTAAGACTTTCTCCACATGTTTTCTTTACTTGAAATGCGATAGAATGGCTTGTAATGTAATCAAGGATGTATCTTTCTCTAGTCAATGATCTTCTTGTCACTCGAAGTTAAATCTTTGGCTTGAATGTAACGATCTCTCCTTCGGTACAGAAACTTCCTCGTTTCCATCGAGTAAATTATGTCATCTCGCTGTTCCCCACTTACAAACAATAAAATACATTCTGTAGTTAAAATCTCAATTAAATTAAATAAGCTTTAATGGGAACTTACATCAACTGCGCAACTTTTGCAGTAAACCCCGACCTCTTATCAAACCTTTCCTGTCCACTGTAAGTTTCCCCACTGGCAGGTAAATTCAAAACTTCATAGTTCTGATCCAATCCCGCTGAATTAATCAAAAGCTCTGCAGAACTGCTCCGCCTAACCAAAGGGTCTTTTAATTGGAGTCCTCTCAAACCCGCCTAAAATAAATTTTGTTAATTTTTCATTTAAAATTTAAAATTGTTTAAATGTTGTACCTGTAACTGAAGGAGTTCCCCTCCCACCTCCTCCAAATCAAAAATCTTCCTCTTCTTCCTATGATACTTCCGGTACTGCTCTTGAATAAGCACACTAGCATAATATTTTCCCGCAGTGACCTCATCCAAAACCTCCGGCGGAGGTACAACCTGATCCAGTACTTTTCTATCTAAATCCTTCCATAACGCCAGCAGCGTCTTCCTCAGATCCGCATCCGCCTCCATAATATTTCCCTCTGTTCTAATCTGCAGTCCAGTCCGTACCAATGCAAAAATTGTCGCGTTAAATCCCACAGTCCCGTCCGGATTCAACGGCATGTTCATCGCCACCAATTTCTTACACGCCGTTCTCCTCGGACAAAGTTTGCCAAAACCCAGGGGCGGATTTATTCTTTTCAAAAGCTCCACCACATCTCTCATGCCGAATCCTTCCTGTTGCATCCGGATCGTATTCACTCCACTCAGAAATAAACTCGCCTAAATGATGACTCCCCAGAATGCTCCAGTCCCTCACGAGGTAATCAAAATTGTCCATAATTACCGCAACGAACAAGTTTAAAACCAAAAACTGGCATAAAACCACATAAGATATAAAAAACGGGTAGGCAGCGTCACTCCCACAGCTCCTTTCCTCCAACTCCCACCCCTCCATTGTTTCAAGTTCCTCCTCCGTTGGAGGGAAAAAGCACTTTACATGCGGGCCTTTTACACAACTCATCATCACATCTTGCCAGGCTTCCCCTGTGGCACACCTGAAGAGTAAAATCAAAGCATTGCCAAACGTTTGAAAATTATTGTTCCTGTGAATCTCCGTGTCCCCGTCTAATGCAATTTTTGCAAAGGTTTGCATCCCAACAATTGCGTAAATAAAAAAGACTAAAATAATCAAGAGAATTACGTAGGGCAGTGCCTGCAGAGATTTAATAAAAGTGTAAAGGATCGTCCTTATCCCTTCGCTTTTATTCAACAATTTAATCAACCTGCCCGCCCGAAACAACCGAAAAAATGAAATGTTAACCTCGCTGAAAATTATATCGACGTAGGAGCCCGCCACAATAAAAAAATCAAAAATGTTCCAAGCATCACTAAAAAATACTTTTACTCCAAAAGCCGTCAACTTTAAAACAAAGTCAAAAGTAAAAGCCGCCGTGAAAAATAAATTCGCATAGTCAAGGAACTCCGTGTACCATTCAGGCTGCTCGTAGAATTTCATCCCGAGGGAAATCGTGTTTAAAATGATTAGCAGGAAGCCAAAATAATCATAGCTCTGGGATGTTGCAATGTTCCAAAGAAAATATTGAAAGTGATTAGTAGGAATGTATTTTTTCACTGGTTTGGCATTCAGCGCAAATTCTAAACACATTCTTTGATTTTTCTCCATATCGCAATGCTCATATTCCTTTTCCCCTTCGGATTGAAAGGTGAGGATGACAAACCCAACGAAAATGTTAATTAGGAAGAATGAAATTATAATTAGGTAGGTTATGTAGTAAATTGCTATTAACATCCGGTTGTTGTAAACAGGAGCGTTGTCTTCTCCAGCGGAGTCAATTGACTTGTAAAGCATTTGCGGCCACCCTTCAAATGTTGATACGGCAAACATTGTGAGAATCCCGTTGGGTACGGAGTCAAAATTAAAAGGGGAGTTTACCCACTCCCGTTCCTCAAGTCGGGGCTTATGCGTAAGGCCGTCTTCATAAGTTATGAAAAAGCCTTGGCAGTCTTCTTCCGTCTTTTTCGAGAAATCTGTGCACTCGAACATTCCACCTTTGAAGAGTTGGACGCCCATGACGGCGTACATGAATTGAATTAGGTTTGTTATTACGACGATATTTCCAATCGTTTTTATCGCGACGATCATACATTGAATTACTCTTTTAAGCCCCTTGGCTCTGTTTATTGCGCGTAAGGGGCGGAGCACGCGGCAAACTCGGAGGATCTTAATGGTGGAGACGGCACCCGACGAGGAGAAAAATGAAAGGAGAGAGACGCCGACAACGACAAAGTCTAGGATGTTTGCGGGGGAGCGGAGAAAAGCCCCGGGGTGGAATAGTAACCCGTACACAATAAGTTTTAATGTAAGCTCGATAGTAAACGCTGTGGTGAAGAAGACGTCCACTTTTTCAAGCATTTTATTTCTTGGGGAGTCTTCGTAAACGTTATCTTCAGCGGCCAAGCAGCCGGAAGAGACGAGAATGCAAATTAACAGAAAATTGGCTATTACCGGGTGGCAAAGGAAGTTATAAGCAAATACGCGGACTGGATTTGTTGAGGAGAAGATGAAAAACGAAGAGCCTTCGGGAATCGGGTCGATTGGGGGTTCTGGTGGGGGATCTGGAGGAGGACCTTCGTCTTTCTTTTCCCCTTCGATATCAACTTCCGTTTCCGGTAGAATCTGTTCCTCTTCTGGATTTTCTTTTTCTGGTTGAGGCTCCCCCTCTACGTCTTCCGGTTCGGCCTCTTCTTTCTCCACTTCCGCTTCTTCGGGTTGCTCCAGGTTATCCACAGCAATAGCCAGGAAAACATTCAGTAAGATTAAATTGCCAAAAATAAAAAGCACCAAAAAGTAAATAATCGCAATAACCGGAGCCTCACTAATCCCCCCGGAAGCGTTTATCCCCTCCCACATTACTTCATTCCAGTCCTCCCCTGTGAGGACCTGAAACACGGTGAGTAAACTTTGCGAAAATGAATCGAAATTCGATCTGGGTGTGAATTCCACAGGGTCGTTGAATTTTCCCCCAAAAAGCTGCATTCCCAACAGTGCAAAAATCATCATAAAAAGGAAAAGCAACAAAAGCAAAGCAGCAATCGCTTGTAAACTGTCTACAATCGCGCCCACAAGACTTTTCAATGCTGGCCAATACTTCGTCATTTTAAAAAGCCTTAGAAGTCTTGTACACCTCAAAACGGATGAGCCCAGTGGCGTAATGAACGAGCTCTTAACCAGTACCAACTCCAGAACTGATGCAACCGTTGCAAAAAATTCAAACCGATTGAAAAGACTTACAAAGTACCTGGATAGTCCAAAACAGTACATTTTAAAGAGCATTTCCAAAGTAAAAAGAACAACAAAAAATACATTCACTCCTTCCTGGAACTCACTGAGCCAAATTGGCTGCCGGTAATGTTCTGTGGCGAGCACCATGGTGTTTAGAAAAACAAGCGTGATCACACTCCAGTAAAATGTTTGCGAGCGAACCCAATTAAAACAGGCTTTTCTTAGTCTCCGATTCATCTTATAAATATGTTCTAGAATTGTCTTCGGCTCTTGAAAGCTTTTCCTCTTCTCCAGGCCCCCCTCTGGCTCCGCCCCTTCTTCATCTTTTCCTGGAACCTCCCCATTGTTCTTGGATTCCGTTAATTCCGCTGTTGTAATCCATTCCAGATAACTTCCCAGAGTTTGCTCTAGTTGTTGTTGCTCCCTAGCTTTTAAAAAAGCACCGCGCGCCTCCGCCTTTTCCTTTTGTTTTGAAAACTCTCCAGATAAAACCCCCAAGATTAAATTCATCACGAAAAATGCCCCAAAGACGACCATTGAACAGAAATAAATCCACTCCCAACCCGCCCCCATTCCGTCCTGGAGGCTGTACATCATATCGGTCCAACCCTCCAGGGAAATGCAAGTGAAGACTGTGAGCATTGATAAGAAAATATTGTCAAAGTTTGTTATCCCATCATTCGGCCCTTCCCAGTCTTTCCTACAGGTGAAATAATTTGTTTCGTTGTCTTCCGCCAAATCCTCGCAAAAATAGCCACCGCCACAGTTGGCTGGATCCTTCATCATTTCTCCGGTAATATTGTGAAAGCAAGTTTGTCTCAGTTGACCTTCAAACATTTCCAGTCCGATTATCGCGTAAATTGCGATAACAAACATGACAAGGAGGGCAATATGGAACAACGGGATCATCGCCATCATAATAGCGTTCATTACGACTTGCAGGGCCGGCACTCCGCTGACTAATTTCAAAGGCCGGAGGACCCTGAAGGCCCTAAGCGCCTTTGGATCGAATCCTTCAAGAACGGAAGATAATATCGGCATGAGGAGTCCTGTGGCGACAATTATGAAGTCCAAAATATTCCAAAAGCCACCTCTCATGTACGCCCCTTCATGTGCTATGAATCCCATTGCGATTATTTTGAATACGCATTCCGCAGTGAAGATAACCGTGAAGATTATTTCCCCTTCTTCGAGAAAATCATTAAGCGGGTCAGAGTCCCCGTTGGGGTAGGGCGTGGACATGGAAAGTGTAATGCAGGTTGCGAGAATTGTAGCTAAAATAATAAACTCTGTTCCTTTCCATTCAATTACGAGGTAGCAGAATTTCCGTATTGGATTGTTTAAAGTTAAGCAAAAAAGAGAACGTGGGGGACGGATTGGAGGGGGTTTGGGCTTTGGGGGAGGGGCCTTTGGAGTTTTTTCTTTCTTTTTTACTTCCTCCTCTGCGGGGGCCCCTTCCTTTGTTTCGTTTTGTGCAGGGGCTGTGTCATCCTCTGCAATAATTAATTATTTGGTACTATTTGAAAATATTAAAAATGCTAACAGGGTTTTACCTGCGCTTTCCATTTTGGATGATCGATTTGAAACAGATTTCTTTCTTTGATTAGGCCGTGTACATCTCGGGATCCGTTTGTTGTCCTGACTCAGGTAAAATACTAAATTCAACTTGAGCATTATTTCAACAGCTTCTTCATCTTCTAAATGACTTCATTTCTCCTGTTCTTCGAATATTTTTTCAGTAATGATTTAGCAGTAACGAATCTAGCCAATCATAAATAATTATAAAACTATTTTGATTAGTGAGAGTTAGAATCATTCAATTTTCTTTAATTAAAATTAATTAAGGCATTTTTGCATTAATCGCCTTCCAATTAGGATAGCTTTGCTCCTTCACGTCCAAATCCTTCTTTATTTACTCAAAAATCAAATAATGTAAATAAATTCATCATAATTTTTAGATACAAATAAACCTAATGTGAAGTTTTGCAAAAAAAAATTGCAAGTTGTATGCAAGCTAAGAAATTATTTGAGGCAGGGAAGCTGGCATATTTCAAAAACGAAAGTGATTTTTTACGATGGAGTAAAAAAGCAATAAAAACTGAGTTCGAGAGTTCAATCTTGTTCAGCTCTCTTTCATTGCAAATACTTTTCCACTTTTCCACTCTGATTTACTTTTTATTGCTGTGTTCTGCGTTGGTGGTATTGAGGTAAGCTAGAAAAATTTAAAGCTTACAGAGTTTATGAATGGAGAGTGCCGTAAACCTCTTTTTTATTTCTCTCGTTTCATGTTCCATTTCCTTCCCATTAAACTATTTTTGCTCTTTTCCTTTTGCAAACCTGTGCCCATTACAAAGTTTACTCTTGCAACTTCATCACCTCCAAAAATATCTTTTTTAAAGACAAAACTCACACTTTTTATCCACCTTTGCATTTCATTTCAAACTTCATTCTCTTTAGAAAATAGTAAAAATCTAAAAATTATGTCATTTTTTGTTGCCAGCCTCCTAGTTTGTAAAATTTTAACCAACCCGATCTGTGCTCAGCTCATTAATCATCCAAACAGACATTTGCATAATGTTGCATAACTTTACAACTCTTGAGATTTTTTTTGGCTCTGGTTCGCATTTTTAACTCATTTTACGACGGAAAAGAAGATAAATTATGTAAAATGGAATGAAATGACAGTTTAAATGACTTTTTATCTTTTTCCACTGCTTCCTGTGCAGATTGCATAACTTTGAGTTAAAAATAGCCAAACCAGTGGAGCCGTCCTTTCTCAAGTTCAATGAAAAATGAATTGTGCAAAATTTTTAAAATGAAAGACTAAAACGCCGTTTGCCTTTTAAAAGAATTTTTCCTGGCTCCAGTCTCCTTCCTATCAGTTTCAAATGAAAATGATTTATGATATATTTTTACAAAAATCTTTTATTACGAATCCTGTACTTCTCTTTTTTGCTTTCGTTCATTTTTTTACAAAATAAAAACACTTTAAATTGTTTTAATTCGTATTCTTCAGACTCCTGTGGCGTTAAAGTACAGTTAAATTTAAATTAAATACGTTTCGGAGGAGTTTATTTTCAGTGCTGTTGGAATTTCTGCACGATTTCCTCCCTTGTCCACTCCAAACCCTCCCACTTCCCCTCCTCTTTTAACCTTTCCCCCAACCGAGAAAACTTTCCTTTGAGCGTTTCATACTCCGGCTCCGCTTCAAATTCAAGCTCTCTCACGTACAATAAATACTCCGGAATTTCCGGAGGGTATTGATCCAGGGGGAACTCTGTTTGGAAATCCATTTCCGCTTTCATTTTTGCCGTGATCACCTCCTTGATTTCATCAGCGCAGTCGTCGTATCTAGTCCAGGGGAAGGATTTTTTAAGAAAGCGGATCATGCAGTAGCCAAGAGCCTCAAGGTCATCCCTCCGTCCTTGCGTTTTGCCCCGGTGGGCGTTCAAACTCATGTAAGAATTCGTTCCTAGTTTGGCCCTGCCGTATTCACAGGATACATGCTTCCCCTCGGCAGAGTTACTTTGCCAGGTTCCCACTGTGCCGAAATCAATGAGAAAAATCCGCTCGGCTTCGGGGGTTCCAAGGCGTCCTACGAGAATATTCTCGGGTTTTATGTCGCGGTGGAGAAAGGACTTGCCGTGGACAAATTGTAAAATATCCAACATTTGTTCCATTACGTTTGCAACGGTGCCCAGGGAAAAGTCGCAGGATTTAAAAAGGTCTTCAAGGGAAGGGCCGAGCAGGTCCATTACAAGGATCCCCATTCGTTTAATGTCCACTTCGGTATAGTGAATAAAATTGGGGATGGAGAGGGAGAGCCGAGAACATTTTTGCAGCTCTTCGTAAATACTCAGTTCTTTTTTAAGAGACTCGGTTTGATTGTGAATGAGCTTGCTCCCTGTTTTAATCGCGACTTTTCTTCCGGTTTTCTGATCCTTTCCTAGAAACACTTTGGAGAAGCCACCCCGGCCAACTTCCTTCTCCACTTGGAAACGGTTTGAGACGAGGACTCCGGGTTTCACGCGGATTGGGCGGGAGGTAGAAGGCTCGCCTTTGGAGTCTAAAAGTTGAACTTTTGGAGGGTCGGAGGGAGAAGTGTCCATCTCCTCCGGGATTTTTTCATCAAAAGTTTCATGTTTTAACTGAGGCAGTCTCAGTTCTCCTTCATCACAGACTTTTAACTTTTTGGAGACGCGGGAGGCGCCGAAACGCGAAGGAGTTGCGGGGGCTCCAGTAGCGGTGGAGGGAGCTGGGGTGGCCCCGTGCTTGGCTTTGTTTAAAACGGAGGAGAACCTTTCTAAAACGGAAGGGGCTTTGCAGTTCTTTTTTGATTTTCTTGAGCTGTTGTGACGCTGAAGTGTAGGACGGGGGGAAGGTTGCGGAGGCGGGGATTTATCTTCTTTCATTGAAGTGGCCCCACGAAGGAATTTTCTGCAGATTGTGAGCACAACTGCGCACGTTCCAAATGCTGAATAAAAAATGGGAAATGTGAGAAAATTAAAAAACTTCAAATAAAATAATATTCTGCAAATAAAAATTATTTTTCTTACTGAAAATATTTCCAGGACTTGTTAACCTCTTCAAAATCCCTCCTTCCTCCACTTTTTTCTTCTTTCCATCCAATTTCTCCTCCTGGGGAGAACTTCCCTCTGTAATCTGCATCGCTTCAAAATCATCCCGATTTGTATTCTGCTGACATTCACTCATTTGAGCTTCTGTTTGAACTTCACAATTTTCTCCTTCTATCGACGGAGCAGGTGGGGGAAGGTAACTCTGGGGTTCTTCTGGGAACTGAGCCGAGGAAAAATCAAGGGATTCTAGTTCTGGTCTCGGGCTCATTCTACTTTCACTACTTTTTACTTTTTCAACTAAATCTTCCACTGTGAAACTTTTTTGTAATTTTTTAACGTCCTTATTTCCATTCAAAATTAACCTTGTTTTTAAATTTTCTTCGAATTTTGTGAAAAATTCAATTTTTAAACACTTTCCTTCCCATTTGTAATAATTTCCACTAATTTGCTTCACTTTCCCTTCAATTTGAATTGCGTTTCGATTTTCCTTAAATTCTTTGAGTAAGCTTGAGCTTGCGGAGCTCCTTCCAATCCCGTGGAAATCTTCAGACTGAGCTTTGTAATGGCCCAAGCCGTGCACGTCAATCAAATCCTCACACCAACCACATCCCACAAACCAGAAAAAAGTAAAAATGTTTAAAATATTAATTTTCCCAGCCATCCTCATAAAACTTATGAGCTCCGTCTGTGTGTGCTCAACTCCGGAAAGCATTAGCAAAGATGTAATTCAAAACTATGCAAGACATAAGTGGGTTTTAAACTTATTCGAGAAGGGAATGCGGAATGACGCAAGTAAGATGCAAAACTTTGGATGCGATCCAAAAAGCTTGAACGTACACACAGCGCTGTAGTAAAAAACTAAAATATTATTTTATTTTCATAACGCAAAAAATACGGAGTAAATAAAAAAATACGGAGAGTCAAGGACTAGTTTTTAAAAAGCTGTGCATTTAAAACTTCAACTGTGAATATTTTTTCTGAACAATATTATGTAAGAAGTTTTAAAAATTCTGCATTTAATTATGAACAGTTGGAGCTTGTTTCAGAAAGGAAGCATTTTTATGTAGAAAAAATGGCAGGAAAATATGAGTCAGGAGCAGGAGGTTAATTTCATTAAGATTTTAAAAAACTGCAAAAGGTACACAAGATCATTACGGTTGGTTTGGAAGAAAGGAAAACAAAAATATGAAAGCTTTTTGCACAAAAGTTGGACGGCGTCCAAACTTTTTGTTCATTTGAATTCTTTTAAGATTGAGCGACGTTAAAGCTTGTTTTCTAAGGCGGAGTGGGGTTTTGGTTAGAACTGGATTTGTTTTTAAGGCGGCTCCCGTTGTTGGCAAACAAAAGTTTTTGTTGACGTAGCTTTTTTAATGAGCTTCCTTTTCTTGTGGACTGTCACCACTTAATTCTCGTTCCTGCCAAGCAAGAATGGAAATAAAAGTGTCGTTTTGAAAACAATTCTTTGAAATATTAGATCAGGAAATTGCGTAATTGAATTAAAAAAACCTTTTTATTTCATTCATAGAAAAATAGAGTTATTGAATGAGTAAAAGTCAGGCCGAAAAACAAAAATTTAAAAGGAAATAGAACAGGAAGTGTTATTTTTATGCATGAAATTCGATAAAAACGATGACGATGCGGAGTAAAATTCCGAAGGGGATACTACACGGATTTTGTTATTGCGTAATCTGATAATTATTATTATTATGAAAGATGATGAAGATTTTAAAGAGAAATGAGGTAATGGCATGTTTTATTTCACTCTGAGTCAATTTCTTGTTCTGCTAGGTCAGTGAAAAAAACCTTACGGCGTTTGGCACAAACGGCAGTTCATATCTTTTACAAACCAAAAATTTCCATCGCTTTTTATTATTTTAGGAGCATTTTTTAAAATTTTGCGTAATAAAAAGGTCAACTAGGTGAAAGAAATTAACAAAGCTTTCATTTTTTCCAGTTGTAATGCATAATTCAATGTAAATGAAGAGAATTTAGTAAAAAAGCAATTAAAAACTAAATGCTGGCGTCAAAGTCAACGTTGAAAAGAACCGAAATGATAAACGCTGATAATAAAAAAAGAGAAATGAGACGGTGACGTTTTATAAATGATAAATGATAACAAGTCAGAAATTAATTAGATGAGAGCTGCAGATAAGCTCAGAGGGAGAACCAGACAGACAAATATTTATTAACCACGTGGAGTTAATTACGGCACGTTATACAAAAGCAAATTTTTCTCTTGATTCAGAAAGGTTTACGCACTGGAACTGCGCATATTTTAAATTAAGGTCATCTAGTAAATAAATCATCAGCTGATTGATAAAGATGGGAACAGGTGAGAAGGAATTTTTAACTTTTGAATGTCTTATCACTCAACAACTGTTTATCTTTGTTTCTTTTTGTTTTTTAAAGATTCTCCGTCGCAGCTTTCTTTGGCATTGGCAGAAGAAAACATTGAAAAGATTGAAGAATTACTTCAGGAAGTTTCTATTGCGGAGTTAAACTCAAAAAAGGAAGGAAAAACGGTGTTGCTTTTGGCATCTGAAGGAAAAAATCTTGACCTTGCTTTGAAAACGGTGAAGTTGTTGATTGATAAGAATGAAAAGGTGGACGTTTTTGCAAAGAACTGGGAAAATGAAACTTTTTTGCATGTGCTGCTGAGGTTGGGGAAGC
>JAANSO010001398.1:0-17304 GCA_036507315.1 Lepidocyrtus fimetarius | reverse complement strand
AGTACGTGGGACGAAACAGTACATGGGGTGAAAAGCCCAGGGACGAATAAGCCTGGGACGAACACGCCTAAGGGACGAACTGACCTATGTGACGGAAATTCCAGGGACGAAAGGACCTATGGGACGAACAGTCCACTGGCCCGAACGGGCCTGTTCCCTTAAAAGGCAAGTTTTAATTCACTATTCAGTGAGTAATTGAATTTTAAACGAATTAACTGACGAGTTAATGTTACACAAATTAAGCTTTTTTCAGCAAAGTTTAAAACCAATTTTATTTGCTTCTTATTCCGTAAAAAAAATTCTGCATTGAAAATTGTTATTTTTTAGGAGTTATCAAAAATCAACACACTTTTTTCGTTTTAAATTATATATTGATAAAGTCCTAAAGTGATAAAAAATTATATTAAAAATTAGTTTCAAAATTGATTTTCAGAAGCATTTCGTAAAATTGTTACAAAACCAATACATATTAACGAAGGGGTTTATAAACTTATGAAAAACTGCCATGCCGGTAAGAAAATCTCCTTTTTACAAGAAATACAAAAACCTTCTTTTATTTATTCGGTTTCTCAGAAAATTTGAAGCTTGTAATCCCTCAAAACATTTTTTAAAACATTTTGGTTTTTGTAAAACAATTTTACATAAAATATTTACATTGATTATGGATGTTCAATACAACGAAAACAAGTTTAAAAAATGATTGATTTTAAGCATTTTGCATTTGAATTCATATCAAACACAATCCTGGTTTCTACATTTCTTTATTATAAGTTTTTAACGAAAAATAATTTGGAATCCACAATGTCCCTTTCAAAGGGTTGCATTAAGTCCTGTCGGATCCTTCAAAAATGGGTGGATTTCCCCGTTTACTACACAAACGCTTCTGGACTCGGAATGAAAGCAAAACAAAAACTTTTCAGCGTATTCCCGCCATCGTCATCATTCAATAAAATGAGTTTTCATTTAGCTTTGCATTGGATAATTATTCGAATGATTTTAACGTGGGTCATTCCATTTTGTTTTTGGCGCATTCTGAAAATAATTTCAAATTGGTCTCAACAATCAACCTCGGAGGATTTGGAAAACCTCGTTTTGTACGTCAGTTTCATTGCTGTGGTTATCTTAGGCCGGACAATCTTCAACACGCTTGAGCAATATAGAAAGGAAATTGCTTTTGTTGTTCCTCAGGTCTTTAAAATTTACAACTCCTTTGAAAACAAAAACGGGTCAGAGTTCAATGAAAAACTCATTTCGGAATGGCTTGTTCCATTGGCAAGCTTGGGTGGAATCTTCGTTTTTGCCTTGTTCTTCTCTTCCATAGCGTTTTTCAAAGAAATCGACCCAATTCAAGTTTTTACTTTGGAAATTGCTGAATATTTCGAAATTGAGTTGAATTGGAAAGTGAAAATGTTAGCGAAATCTTTTGCAACGCTTAGCCTAGCAATAATTTCATTTTACACTGCAACAGTTTCCATGTTCGGAGCTTTAATTGTCGCAACCTTTGGAGAAATTCTGCAAAAATTAACAAATCATATTCAAACCACTTCGGAATTCAGATTTAATTCAAGCTTGAGCTTATTTCGTAAGATTGAGATATTAATCAGAATTGGAAACGAGGTTGCGCATGACGCGTTACTTGTTTTTCTCGGAGTTGGCGCAGTCGCTGGAACAACGAGCGGATACACTTTTATTAAATTAAGAAAAAAACTTCCGCTGCTTATTTACGCTTCTTTATCTTTCATTTTTCCAATTATGACTGCAGTTCTAATCATATTAGGAACCTTTGGCTCTATCCCGTACACAAACGGGAGAAAGTTTAAGATGAGTGCAAAAATCTTTGCGAAAACTAGAATGAGGCGGATGCTGTTGGATTCGTGTCCTTCAATTGGTTACGTTTTTGGACCTATTAGACCCGTTATGGAGAAAACGGTGGTCACGATTTTAAATTTTGAGGTTAATTCTATTGCAACATTTGTGTTGCTGTAAAGTTTTCGTGAAAAACTTTTTCTGGGACAATGTGACTGTCAAATTGTAATTTACGCTTTTAATTTTGACTTGTACATGCTTAATGATTTTATTTATTTCAAGTGTTTCATAAATATCACTGGTATTAATTAAATTTTTATTTAAACAGATAAACAACTTTTATTTAATAATCTACCAAAAGCCTCCTTTCCTCATGCATGATCCATTCTTGCACCATTCATCTTTCTTGCAACGGCCATCACAATCATAATGGGACGGAACCTAAAATTGCGAATAAATTCACATAAAAATTTCTATTGAGTACGTCATGTACATTAAAATTATGTAGACATCACCTTTAGTAATTTCGGAACGATGTTTTGACCATCCTCCGACTTATCATAATTCTCTTGGTCAATCTTGAAACAATAAAAAATATTTTTTAATGGCTGCCAGAACTTGGCCAATCTTGTAAGATTGTAATTTACCTTTGAAAACGAGTCCTCTCCGGTCCATTTTGGAGTTGAAGTAGACACGGACGAATCCTTGTCCTTTAGGAGATAATAAACGCCGCCACATAAAATAATAAAAAGAAACGAAGCGGTTACAACAAGTGTTAAATTTTTGGAAGACATTCTGAAAGTTCTTTTTTGAAGATTAAAACCGGAAATGAGTGAGATGCAGTGTAAAGTGCACGTATAAAATATTTTTAGTAATTTTTAACTAAAACTAAATTCAAAACGGAACATGTGAGTTGTTTTATTCATAGCAACCCGATAGAAGTGTTTATTTAGATAAACTAAATTCAAAACTTTTTGCTTATCTTTTCATAGATAATCCCAGACAAATACGTTTGTAATCATTTGATTTATTACAATGTTTGCCTAGTAATAATTAATAGGCTTCATTGAATTGTAAATATTATTACTTTAGTATGATTTCAAATCCATTCATTACAAAGCAGATTTGTTTACGTGGAGTGCAAATTCGTTTAAATTTAAGTTATAAGCACAACTTTCATGGAAATTGAAAAATTTAATCTTCCAGCATTAGCTATTATGTAAGAATTTTGGGGAGATTTTTATTTATCAGAGTTTATTTTGGAGTGAAGGCCCACACTTGACTTGAACACAATTCATTTTACTTTTCCACTTCACAAATCAAAATAAGATTACCAGGATTATGCAACTTGTATGTATTCATGTAAAAATAAATTTGCAAGCAATAAAAAGACCGATTATTAAATATATTATTTAATTTAGCCAAGCTGAAAGTAATCTACTATCTTTATTCGCACCCCGTTTCGAACAATTGTTTTACAATCTACAATCAGATTACATCCAGAAAGGTCCAAAATGCATTAAAATTTCATGTTAAACTGATTGAATTCTTCATAAATATTATCAGAAACGTCAGAAGGAATGGAACGCTACTCGAAGTGTAATGAATTTTTAATAGTTTACTTGAAAATATGTAAATTAGCCTTTAAAAGGTCATTTAATCCGGCTGGCCATAAGCGGGTAGTTCCCTTTGATAATTGCTTTTGTAATTAAGCAATACACATGATTTTCGATTGCCCTTGATCAACCATTCCACCGAATTGCGTCAATGAACAGGTGACCTTGGAACTAAAATTGTGCTGCTGAGGCATTTGGTTTTTAATTGTGAAAGGAGTAACAATCAACTAATTAAAATCATAAGTCCATTCTCTAATTGTATAATTTTGCAATAAGTAATCACAATGAGCCGTCAATTAATCAATCTTGCTAAAATGCGCATTTTAATCCATAAGCAAACAGTTCAATCATAATTTCAATCAAATTTTGATAATTATTAACAATAAAATTCATTTTTAATTGGTTTTGTCAACGTGCTTTACCAATCCTTGAAAATTCCATGTTTTGTGCGTCATTCCTTGTCACAATTCAGAAGATAAGCCAATTGATAAACAATTTTAATTTCATTTTTAACCCACAATTGCAAGATAAGCACCTGAGGCATCAATCAAGATAAGTTGCAGACGTTAATTACTGTCTCGTGGAAGCAGACGCCCCATCCAAAATGTATTTATGGGAAGGAAAACTTTGCAAATTCTTCACTCACTTTGGATCCTTCGTTCCCTTCACAGTTTAAAAATGAAACAAGTTTTATTTCTCGCCGTGGCTTTTGCCGTTGCCTTAGCGGTTAACGGAAAGGCAACCGGAAAGCAAAGATACGATGGGTAAATAATTTAAACAGTTTAAATTAAACTTTTAATTAATTAAATAATTAAAACAGCTAATTTGTAATTATATTAAAAGATACAAGGTTATCTCCGTCGCTGTGAAGAACGTGGAGCAACACAGGCTCATCTCCAGCCTTGAGAACAACTCCAACCTCGGTCTTGACTTCTGGAAGCACCCGTCCTTGAATGGCGAAGCCGACATTATGGTCCCCCCACAGGGACAAGCTGGGCTTCTTCAATTCCTTAACAAACACGCTTTGACCTTCAAAGTCAAATACGACGATGTCCAAAGGTAGGATTTAAATAACTTAGAAATCAAAGAGTGAAACTAATTAACTTTATTTTTAGCTTGATTAACGGAGAGAAGGAACAAATGGCCCAGCACAAGGCCCTCCTCCGCTCCGCCCCCAGACCCTCCGCTATTGACTGGGACTCTTTCTATCCCTACGCCGACATTGAAGACTATGTCCTCTCCCTTCCCAACAGGAGCAGCCTTGTCTCGGTTACCAACTTTGGAACGACTTATGAAAACAGGAGCATCTACGCCGTCAAGATCTCCAATAGCCCAAACAACCGCAAAGCTATCTTCGTTGATGCCAGTATGTCATTAATTAAAAAACTAATTAAAACTAGAATTATAAAAACTGTTTAATTACATAGACATCCACGCCAGAGAATGGATCACTTCCGCCACCGCCACCTGGATCATTAACGAATTGGCTGTCAACCCCAACAACACAGACTACAGCAGCGTCCTTGACGGAATCGACATTTACATCGTTCCAGTGATCAACCCTGATGGTTACCAATTCACCCACGATGAGGACCGCATGTGGAGGAAGACAAGGACTTTGGACAGACAAACTGGATGCTATGGGTAAGCCCCGGCAATAATTAAAATCCAACTTGGAATACATTTTAATTTTTTTACAGAGCGGATCCCAACCGAAACTTCCCCGACCATTTTGGAGGAGCTTCCACCAGCCCCAACCCATGCGATTACCAACTTTACCACGGAGCATACGCCCTGTCCGAGCCAAACACTAAGGCTTTGTCTGACTACATCCAACAACTTCAGAGGAACAATGTCAACATCCAAGCTTATATTTCCTATCATTCCTACGGACAGATGTGGCTCCTTCCTTGGTCCCACACTGCTGGAGCTTACCCACCAGACTATGCTGAACAGAAGAGCCTTGGAGACGCTGTGGCCGCTTCTATTCGTGCCTTGTACGGAACAAGATACGACGTTGGAACCCCAGCCGATATTCTCTACCCTGTTGGTGGTGGCTCCTTTGACTATGTAAAGACCCTTGGGGTTAAATACACCTGTTCCCCTGAAATGAGAGGACCTTCCTTTGTTGTTCCTCCTTCAACCATCGTTCCCAACTCACAAGGTACGTCCGCACGCATATAATCCAATTCAAACCTTATTTAATCAAAGATCAAATCAATCAATAATTCTTTTTTTATTTTTCACAGAAATGATGGCAGCTTTGCAAACCGTTGCAGAGCGCGTAAGGAGCGAGTAATTAAAGTAATCAATGTTGTCAAATAAACAAAATCTAATTAAAATTGACCTTGTTGAGCTAAAATAAAATATGTTACGCAATCATTTAATTCTTCCAATTCATTTCATGCTCGCTATCCTCATACTCATACCGTTACGATAAGAAGCTCATAAAAGCAATTGTTACAATCAGACAGGTTAATTCAAACGTTTCGAGAAAAATGCCCCTTCACCCGTCACTCATCATTCTTATCATTTTTCTGCGTTCATATTTCAAGGTGTATTAAAATACATCACGTTTAAACGGACGCTTAGCTATTTCCAAAAGTATTGTCGTAAAATCTTGAATAATAAAACTGATATTTTAAGAAAACATTTGAAAGATGTTGTGAACTTTTCATTGCTATGAATAATTGAAGAAACCGATTTTCGTTGAATCTTCAAATTAAATTGTTAAAAGGTTATTATGGAAATTGTATCTGCTAAACGAATTTAGAAAGGAGAATGGAGTAGTACGTCTCCAGTATTCTCTAAAATACGGGGCAAAACGCATGCGTATGATTTTTATAAGGCTGACCTTGAGTCAACTTATAATACTTCACTCGTTTTGGGCGTAGAATCCGATATTTTCCTTGCGCTTAAATTGCTTAAAAGTATTTATGGGATGGAAAATTACCTTGTTTCGGCTCATATTTTTTAATCATTTCAGCAATTGTTTCCGTTTTGTTCAATCAGCAAAATAATGTTAGAATTTCTACAATTTTGAATCCTACAATTAAAAATATTCTTATTCCAGTTTCCGGTTTGCTTATTTCAATGAACTTCATTGGTTGTATATAAAAAAAAGTTGATTTTTAAAAATAAAGAGAATACAAGCTGGCACTGGGGTCCTTCAATGACGCAATGGATATCCTCGCCTTATATTAACCTGTTCATTCCATATTTTCCCACATTTTTTTCGGTTTTCTATCCGTTTGGAGCTTCTAGTTTGGAAATCTACCCGAAACCTTTGCTATTTTCTAGATTTTCATTTACTTGACTTTGTTTTTTGATTGGAAATTCATTCTGCATTTATTCAAATGCCGAATGAATTCAATAGAAAAAATACTTTATGTTAACTCTGTAATCATTCAACAAAAACATGTTTGATATTTTTGAATATCAATACCAAATCATGATTCAAGCTGCAGATTGTTGTGAGTCAGGTGTGGCATTTTAATAATGACTCATTTTGAACCAGTGTGACCTTGTTTGCGTCTGAAAACGTTTAATTATCAACTTATCATTATTACGCTTTTCACGTGCAAATCAATAAAATCAATTTGCAATACAACTTGTCAATCTGGGCTTAACACGCGGTGATAATAATTAACGATTCATAATTAGAAACACATTTAATAAAAAGAAAGAACTTTGATCTGGTTTGTGGCTGTGCTTTAATTACTCAAACTCACATGACTTGTTAAAAAACATCATCTTTTTCATATGACGTGCAATTAAAATACGCAATCACCTAAACTTAATTATTTATATAAAAACGGGCCCAAAAGTAAAAAACCAATTCATTCTCTCAAATGCTTTCTGATTTAAAGGAAAGCCAGGAAAAATGAAGTTTTTTACGGTTTTTGCACTAACCTTGGCCCTTGCTTGGTCGGAGGCCACTGTTTTAAGAAAAGAAGCCGGCCTAAAGAGTTTAAACGCTAAGGAGGCTATCGACCCAGAAGAAAAGTTCTTTTTGGGCTACCAAGTAAACGAAGAAGGGACCGAGATCATTTTTGAAGTTGAGGTCGAGACCAATGGCTACGTAGGCTTTGGAATCAGTCCAAATGGGGACATGACCGGGGCTGATCTCTTCATTGCTGGAGTTTACGCGAATAAAACAAGTTACAAAGGGGTAAGTTCAGGAAAAGAAATGTTTTAAGCGGTAAAAGATAATTTAAACGGATAATTTTAAATTTTAAAGGATTATCACGGAACGAGGAATGGAATGCCGACGCTGGACAAGCAACAGGATTGGAACTTGCTTGAATTCGATGAGAATGGAACGCATACAAAACTCCGTTTCTCGAGAAAACTCGATACCTGCGATAAAGCAGAAGACTTCCCAATAACAAAAGACACGGCCCGTGTGATTTGGGCAATAGGCGCCAGTGACGACTTAGGTTACCATGGGGAGATGAGAAGAGGCACAGTTTCCATGAACTTCCTCCTCCCCGACCTCCCCTTCAGTCCTGAAAGCTTCGACCATTTCGATACAATGGTGAACATGACAATGCCAGAGGCGGACACGACCTATTGGTGCACCATCCACAGGGGCCCGGCACTCCAAGGAAAGCACCACGTGGTAGCATTCGACGCCAATCTACAATCCCTCGAGGCCGTCACCCACACCCACCATTTTATCCTTTTTGGCTGCACCGCCCCGGAGGGAGAAGACCCCGAAGAGTTCTTTGGAAAACATGTTGGACAACCTGGAAATAATTGCTATGATCTCCCCGCGGAACAAACCATTCCCTCGCGCTACTGCCAAGATCAAACCGTGGCTTGGGCGAAAGGAGGAAAGACAATTGTGTTCCCAGATGAGGTCGGCTTTCCAATCGGGGACGAATCCGGAAAGAGTCAGTACTACATGCTTGAGGTACACTATGATAACCCCAAGAAGGTCAAAGACCTCACTTTTGAAACTGGCCTGCGTACTTTCTACACTTCTGATTTGAGAAAAGAAGATGCCGGGCTTATTATGATGGGGCACCGGGTCAACCCCTCCTTGTTGGTGCCCCCAGAAACGAAAGACTTCATCGTGGCCGGCCACTGCGCCCCGGAGTGCTTCTCTGAAAGTTACGGATTTCCGAAAGAAGGCGTAAAAGTGTTTAACTCTCTCCTGCACAGTCACCTTTCGGGACGGAAGATTAAAACAAGACATTTCCGACAGGGAGAGGAGCTCCCATGGTTTGACAATGATGAAGCGTACGACTTCAATTTTCAACAGAATAAGGCATTGACAGAGTACAAAACTATTTTGCCTGGAGATCACCTCATCACTGAGTGCACGTACGACTCTACTTGGAACGAAAAGAAAGAAGTAATTCCAGGCGGCTTCACTAGTCGGGATGAAATGTGCCAGAATTTCATTTACTACTACCCCGCCGCAGACCTAATGACCTGCCAGTCCTCCATCCCCCTCGTGGAAGGCTTGAACGACTTGGGCTTCACTGATTTCCACGAACAGGTTATTAATGGCTTCGAGTCCATTTATATTGACAAGCCTGAAGATAAAAAAGGACCTTATGTGCAGTCCGCCAGTTTCAAAGTGAACTGGACGGAAGAGTTTAAAGTAGAGTTTCAACAAAAAAGAAGGTTTGGAACTCACGAGTTCATGTGTGTGAGCAACTCTGATGGGAATCGGACGGATGGAACCATTACTTACCAAGAGGTTAAAGAAGAGTACGTTCCGGTTGATCAATGCGGCCCTGGAGACGGAGATGGAGACGGTGATGGGGACGGAGACGGTGATGGGGACGGAGACGGTGATGGAGACGGAAATGGAAATGGCGGAGGTGGAGGTGGCAGCGAAAGCCTCAATTTTAATAAACAAACCTTACTCGCTTTAACATTTTCAATGTTTTATTCTATGTTTTTAAAATAAATTAACTGTCAATTAATAAAATGGATGTAGGAGGAATGAACTGCGTTTTAATCAGTGCATTCCTTGAAAACAGATACTGAAATAAATCATTCAGAATATTGAATTGGTTTTCTATTCGTTAGAGATATTGGAGTTTAACACAATTTATTACAAAATTTGTTTATTAATAAGCCCCTTCGTCTTTTAATTACATAATTTTTAAATTTTTAAATAATTTTATCTATTTTATTCGATTCCATTTCCTTCCTCCAGTTTTCCATCACTTTGCTTTATTCCTCCTTTGCGCATTCTCCATCACTCTTCTTTACTAAACCTGAAATTCAAATAGAAATTTGCTAGATACTATAAAATTTAAAAGGATTCAAGGTTAGAAACTTCGTCATACCGGGATTGCTCAATTCATCCTTTTCAAAAGTGCAATTGTTTTTATAAGTTTGTCCATTTGAGCCACAAATTGGAGCGTATTCCTCAGTGCAGTTAAAATTACACTCTCCCATTGTCGTTTTCTTAATACCTGGAAAATAATTTAATAATTTAGCATAAAATTTTACTGTTTTTTGCAAAATCTTACTTATATTTCTCCCGATGCAGTAGTAAACATCCAAATTAAAATAAACTTTCCCATCAGAGCCACAAACAGGGTCGTAATGTTTCCCGTGCTTCAAGGTCTGGCCCGTGCAAAGGGGACACCTCCCCTTGTAAATTTTTGTTAACTTTGGATGCTTCTTTTTTCTAGCGCAGTTCATATCACACACGCTTTTATACGTTAGCCCATCCCCCCGACAAAGCGTTGTTGTCGCCACCCCAGTACATTTGCACGTTTCTTTTTTTGGAGTTGTGCCAAATGGGTTTACCCCTCCTGATAAAAACAGGAAGAGAAATCCTATTGCGAGAAATTCCAGAACTTTCATGGTAAAAATTGATTAAAATGGGAACGCTTTGATGAAAAGTATTGAATAGAAGTAGTCAACAAATACAAAAAGCAATTAAAAACGTCGTTATTTGACGTATTTGCTATTCATACGCATTTCGTTTTTATTAATCTTTTATCAGTCCTGCGTAGCAGACATAAAATACAATTTAATTTGCTTTTAATAGCGTTGTTTTGCTTTAAAAGGAATTTTTGGGACGATCAATTGATTATTACTTGCTCGAAGAGTAAGTTATAAGATCGATGTGTTAGTCTGTCTGTCTGTCCGTCCGTCCGTCCGTTGTCACAAGAAGTCAAAAACGCTTGGACAGATTTAAACCAAATTTAGCAGGCATGTAGACCAAACCTTCGGACAGAACTGTATAGTTTTTCAAGAATTATGGTCCGACCGTTTGGCCGTTACGAATGAAAGTTTGCAATGCTATGACAATTTCCATTGAATTTTATGTATTAAAGCCTTTCTAATGCCAAGATTGTTAAAGCCGTTGCATTAAGACTTACTTCAGAGTAACATCTATACTTTGTAGATCCAACAACATAGATTTAAGCTTTTTTTACCAAACGGTTACAACGGTGGAAGTGACCGTTATAAAAATTTTATTTGTAACCTATACCATGTAGCATATCATAACGGTAATAACTAACAGGCAAATAATATTCAAATAAATTTGCAAATTTGCAAACGGTGTTTGCAAAAATTTGCAAAATTACAAAAACTTAAGTAGGAATGATATATTAGAGTGTAAAATGTTACTTTATTAAACAGAAAAAAACAAAAATTTGCATATAATTTTGATTTTGCAAGCTTCGAGCAAGTGTCTAAGCAGGCTTGCTGCCTTTTATTTACTTAGTAAATTATGACTGTAAAGCTAATTTATTACATTTTTTTTGAAAAATTTATCATCTTTAAACTTACTCAACTAACCGGTGACTTGTGACTTTAATACGGACAGGTGATTGCTTAACAAAAACAACTCGAGTGGATAAATGCTTATCAACCTGTTTAAAACAAAACTTCCGTATGGAACCCCATCTTACAATTTCATAAGCAAAACCACTGCAACAAATAAAAACAGCAAAAATGAAGTAAATCATCACAACAAAGTAAATTTCTTTCGTGACGGGTGAAAAGCTCTCCCTAGTCATCCCCTTGTTCCCTTTACAATTCCCCTCACAGTTAACCAATTTATTTCTCATTTGCCCTTTTGAAATCCCATCAAATTGAAAAGGATAATTTTCTAATAACTTGCGTAGTAGACGCAGCATTTGCTCGTTTTTATTCTTTTCGAAAAAGTTTTGCCACCTCGTGGCCAGCCCAGACTCTGTGATTTGTTGGAGATCTCTTGAAAATAAACTTGCAAAGTAGTTTTTAAAAAGGTCGACGTAAATGTTATTGTCCAGCATTGGGAGGTGGACGGGTTTGGAAATCCAAAAATGAGGACTGAAACTCTGAAACTGACTCACAACGGCGGAAATTAACTCTGCCTGGTCGACAATTGCGATTTTATCAGGAAATTGTATTTGTTTATTTTCAAAAAGAACTTTTCTGTAAATTAAACTATTCAAAGTAAACTCCACGCCTAAATCATTTGCTAACCAGTTCAAATTTAATAAAAGTTTTTTATACAAATTCACAACTTTCCTTTCCTTTTTAACCGTCACTTGAACATCCCAATCCTTAACGCATGAAACAACGGTCACGTTTCCCTTAGAAAAGTCGTAATTATGGTGGGCTTCCAAACAATCAGAAAACGTTCCTGATATTATCCCACTTCCCACAAGTTCCTTTAAATTTTGTGGAAGTTTCGGCGGAAGTTTTAAAACCAACGAGGAAAACAACTCGGCTTGATAACCTTGCGAAACCTGCAGAACAAGAAGGTTCCAAGCGGCCCAGGCAGATATTAAAGTTAATTTTCCGTTAATTTTTAAAATAATTTCACAAGTTGGAGGTTGATTAAGTAGAAGGGCAAGGAGGGAGACACAAGAGGTTTTTAAATGTTTGGAAAGTCGAGTCTTGTCAAACTTTGAAACTTTCTGGGTGGAGAAGATAACTCCGGTAAGTACATTTGAGATGAGGATAAGCACCCAAATTTTCAAATCAAACGGTTTAAAAATCCCGTTTCCTCTTCGGCGCGTCTCCAGTTTTGAAAAATTTGATTGAATCACAACAAAACTGTGTTTTTGCTTAAATCCTAAATTGTTCAGGAGTGTTCTGCTGTTCAATGCATCTCCCTCGAGTGTTTTAAATCTCGCGTGGGAAAATAAATTAGAAATTTCAAAACCGTCAATTACCCAAACCATTTCAATATTTTTTAATGTAACCGCGCTAAGATTGTGTTTTCTTGCGACGAGCAAGCACTCACACAGATTTAATTCCAGAGTTGGATACGGTTGAGTGTAAATCCTGCAGATTTCTGAATTTTGATTCTGAGAAAAATAGATTTTTAACTGAGACCCGCCCAATGCCAAGTGAAGCTTATTCCACATTTGATCCACTTCAAAAAGATTTCTTAATTTCGGGAGGTAAATATCATGTCGCCCTTGACATTTTCTAGGACATACAAAATATAAAAACCGGAAGTTGAAAACAAAAAAGAAAATTATTTGGGATACGGGAATGTTTAAAAAGTTGTATAAATCAGTGGATTCCACCCGTTGGTTGTAAAATAACATCCAAAAGTAATTCGGTTGCAGTAAACCAATCTCGGTTGGGGGTCCCCTCAACCCGAAATCATCGGAGTCTTCGGCGTATCCCAGTAAAACCCGGCAGGGGGCCTTTGGGGCAATTTGATTTTTCTTTGAATTGAATGTATTCATAGTTTTGTACGTTACTTGAACGCCGGCAAAATTTTGTAAAACTTTGAAAAACTTTGAATCCTCCTCGTCCTTTATGAAATTGTCAGAACGGTAAATAAAAGTAAATGAGCAGTCTTTGAAGAGTTGCTGACCGCTCAGAAAATTCATTTCTCTTGGAAAATCACTATTTGAAAACTCAAAAATACTTGAAAAAGTTAAGAAATATATCCAAAATAAATTAAAAATGTTTTTAAACTTCATTTTTGTTTTATTTACCGCAAAATTATTATTTTTTACTGAAAAGAAATGGAAAAGTAAATAGATTGAATATCTTTTCCGAAAGCCCGTGAAACCTTTTTAAATTAGTTTTACTGGTCAAAAGAAAAAGACACGAGCCAAAAGACAATGCATTAGCCAAAATAAAGGCGAGTTATGACGGTATTTAACCCGGATGGTAAAAAATTGTATAAATTGTTCAAAGTACTTCCATCCGTCTTACGTGTTCTGTAAAACACTCAAATTTAATTAAAGTATTGCATCTGCGATGCCACTTTGTCTGTAAAAGTACCTGAAAACACGAATTTGGATGTAACCAAAAGCCAAAAGGGCACACACGCGCCATTCTGAAACCATCCGCAAAACTTTCTTGGATGGATTTGTCTTATTAAAAAGGTACTTGTTAAAATTTTCCTTGAACTTGCCTAAGCATGAACTGACGCCAGACGGGTTTGATGACACGACTGAATTTTAAAGCTATTTTTTATAAAAAATTGTAAAGATTTTTGTATTGGGCCAAGTTTGAATGGGAATAGTTTTGGGGGAAACCATAGCTGAAAGTAAAACAGTGGCAATCATTTCTCCTTAATGTAATTCATTAAAATGACAATTAAAACTTGTTTGGAGAAGTATTAAAGAATGCCAACGGCAACTGAAACAATTAATTTTTTAAAACTTTTATTAAACTAATGAAGGAAAGTCTCAATTTTATTTGCAATTTTTTGCGATTACATTTGATGATGGATTTTTTATTCTGTTTTCTTAATCAATCCTAAATTTGATCCCAAACTAGAAAAATCATTCTTTCCACTCCCGTATCACGTGAACGTCGAAGATTTACGTTTTCTCCCTATCTTGCTTTGCTCGTACAACCTAAGAGGGGAAAACGTTTTAAAAGCATTACCAGGATAGGCTGGAAGATGTTACGATGCGGCATGTAGCTCAGACTATTTAGCATCGTGATTATGTAAATTATCTCAAATCTTTTTGAGAGAATAAAACCTGACATTTTTCCTTCATTTCTCAACTACGGCACCATGGCTTAGTCGGTTAGAGCGCCTGTCTCAGTTTGTCATATACAGGAGATCCCGAGTTCGAATCTCGGTGGTGCCAGCTTACTTTTTGCTGGTTTTTCTGTGTTCAAAATTACAAGTTATTTTTTTGAGTCCACGGTTAAGTAAGTTGTTTTTTAACGATGCATTATTCTGCAATGCCTCCAGTGCGTTCCTCAGCGTTTCATTTTGAAGCATTCCAGACACAGCAAACAGTAACGGAATTCCCTCTCGAACCAGATCAAGTCATAAACTCCATTCAAAATTTCCAGATCCAAGAGCAGCCTCGATCCGTGGACACTTCTCCGGTATTATCTTCCGCCCATCCGTCTGAGTCACAGCAACCCCCCAAAGGTTATCTCACCATTACCGTTCCAATCCGAATGGGCATTGGAACCCTGTCAACACTTGTTCCAGCCTTGGAATGGGCTTCAGCTTCTCTCGAAGACCAGCGGGAGGTAATCGACTCAAAGTACAAAACAGGACCGGATCTTTACACGGAAATGGAGGTTTGGTCACTGCCGGAAAAGCGGGAAGATCAGGCGAGAAATGTGAGTTTTGCGTGAGCAACAAAGAAACGTATCTCTATGCAAAAAGGGCACCTTCTCCGGGATAACCTTCAAATTGTGAGGTGTCCAGTTTTGAGGAGATTGACTTGCAAGTTGTGCCAAGCTACTGGTGACAACGCCCATACTGTGCAGTACTGTCTGTTGAAAAACGAAAAGAAGGGGACAGAGATGAAGAAATGCCAAAAAAGAGATATGTCGGGGCTACGAACTCCACAGGGAAATTGTATGTGAGAAAATGTTAAAATAATTAATTAATTGTAGACTTGATGAAATATTTCCGTACTTGTTGAATTTAATGATTATTGTGTAATGTATGAACACAGAAAGTACTTTAAAATAATGATTTATCTAAATAATTATTACGGAACGGATGATGTATTTTTATCATGAGCTTTTTATTTTGTTCTACTTAATAACTTGACCGCGTTCTATTTCTGTTAGAAGTATCAATATTATTAAATAGATATGTGATTAAAGTAAACCTAATGGAAAAATCAAACCACGTTCGCTCTACAATATTTTTTGCAAAATTGCATATCTAGTTTTATCTTAATTTGCATTAATTCTTTTGTAAAACAATTTTCAAAAAGTAAAAATTTAGTTTGTTTGTTAAATAAACATGAGCCGAGGATACAGAAAACAAACTTAACTTTAAATCATAACAGAATATTAAATTTTATAATATTTTCATGTCAGTTTATACAAAAAAAATATCAAATTATTATTTCATGAAACATCGAAAAACTAAAACATGTTTTTATAAAGAAAATAAAATAATTAATGTTGAAAAATGAATGGCATTAATTACTCTCCTAGGCAAAGTTTAGCAGCGTTTTTTACAAACTCTGGAATCCCAAGCCCTGAAATTATATCCGCTGGAGTTTCTCCTTTTAAGTTTTTTGCACTTACGTCAGCTCCAAAATAAACCAAAGCTTGAATTGTACACAGCCCCTCTGCCAACTGCCTGTGACGACCTTCAAAACCTTGAATAATCCGGGCTCGTTGTTGGTAATCTCCAAAGTTGTTAAGCTCGAGCGATACCACGTTTGGTGGAGGATTCGGTGGACACTTCTTTCCCAAAGAGGCACAAGCCAAGTGTAAAGGAGTGTTGCGAAGGTGGTCGGGCTGCCTCACTTTGAAACCGAGACGGAAGAGTAACTCTGTATTCAACCCGTTTGGGTCGCAGTTTATTTTTTCAGCAACTTGATGGAATAAAAACCCGTCTGAGTTAAACTTCCCTCCAAATTCAAAAATGAGGTTGGCAATTTCCACGCAGTCATCAATTGGAACTTTCCAGTCCCTGTAGAAAAGGAGGTAGTCCAACGGCGACAATCCTTCCTTGTCTTGTTCCTTCGCAAGCTCCGGATTCTTTTCGAGAAAGTGTTTAACAGCGTCCAAGTGACCAATCATTACCGCAAGATGAAGTAGAGATTCCCCGTTTTCTTTACCTTTCCAGGATAAACTTGCCCCGCATTCCACAAACTTTTTTATTGTTTCAATCCCGTAATTTGCGTTGTATTCCAACATCTTGGAGAGGAGAGAGTGCCCGTTGGAATCTTCAAAGTTGAAGTTAAGATTGAGTTTCTTCAGCAAATCAAATACCTTTGGAGGCATTTGCCTATCCATGAAGGAACGAAGCAGGTCTCTTGGTTGACGCCATTCCCTTTTTTCTTCCATAACCTTTCCCAAGATTTTCCAAACCTTTTGAAAATAAACTGGCTTGTGCACCTCGGGCACTTGGGGGATTTGAGAGGCTAAATAGCTCAGAATGTTATTTCCTGTTGCAGTAGATTCAGCTCCAGGATCTGCCCCCAACTCCATTAACAACAAGATTAAATCTGCGTTGACATGAAAACATAAAAGGGGAGAGTATCTGTACGAGGCATGGCTATTCTGCTTATTTTTCAAAGGTCCAAGCAGCGCTTTATTGACATCAGTCAAGCACCTGATTATTTCCTTTTTCTTCTCAATTTTGTTCTCATCCGCTAATGAAAACTCGACGCAGGTGATGATAAGCCTGGATACCTTCTCCAAGGTTGCATCTCTGATATCTTCTTTAACTGAAGTTGAATTTCGAATCACTTGGAAAACTTCTTCTTTTGAAATTAATGCCTTCAAGGTATCCAAGTCTGTTTTCTCCACGGCTTCGAAAAGCTGGTCTGAGATTAAGTTTAGTTCTTCTTTGAGGATCGCCAGATGAGGAGGATTCCTTGTTGGTGAGGTATTCCTTTCAAAAACCATTCGTCTTTTTCCTCCTCTGATGGCGGTTTGCTTAGTCCTTGGAGGTTTCCTCTTTCTACCTCTATTTTCATTGGGGGTTTCCGACTGATGAGGA
>JAANSO010001397.1:0-17305 GCA_036507315.1 Lepidocyrtus fimetarius | reverse complement strand
CCTCCGTCCCTTGTCATGTCAAATGGGACACTTGAGAATTATGTAATGCTAATGAAGCCAAGCTTAAAACTATGATTATGTTGATTATTCTGCTTACTGACTTCTGTACAAAAACTTTTGTTTTTGTCTTTCAGTCTTGTCCATACCAGCACGCACTTTAAAAAACGTCACATTAACAAAATAACTATGATTTTCCAATGAAGAAAAATGAAAATGTTAAAAACGTGACAATTTATTCAAATAAATTCTCTCCATTTTCATATACTCGTCTCGTGACAAAAATGATTACATGTTTTGGAGACTTTGTAAAAAGAAGCGGAGAATCCTTGCCCCCAAATGAAACAGTTAAATTATGAGCAGAAGACAAATATTTTAAAAGGGAAATGAAAAATTTTGAAAGACAAGATTGCTTATGATAATAGTAATTAACCAAAGTCATGTTCAATTGGAAATTAATTCTTTTTCGTGATTGTTCGATCAACTTTTTGAAGATGACAGTTATGCTTGTAAAAGCTCAAAGGGCTCTCACCCTTCACCAGGCACGATCATTAAGAAATTAACGAATTGGTTTTAACCACTTGTCCTTTCTTCATGTCCTTAGAATTCAAAATCTTCAATTTGTAATTAGCAGACCATTGATCATAAGCATTATAAATTACGTAATATTTTCCCAATGAGCTTTTCATGGGGAATAAATTATTGAAAGGTTGCAATTTACCCCGATATTTGACCTCCCACTCGGGATTGTCTAAATAAGAAATATCGCTAATCTGTTTTGAAGGAAAATAAAGTTCTTAAACAGCTTCTTCAAAAACAATAGGCAATTAAATTCTGAAATTAAACCTTTTTGCGAAGAATACTGATGAGTTATTTTTTGTGCAAGCTCACGCGCAAAAGTGATTTTTGCAAATTGTCCATTAACTTTCTTTGGTTTTCGCCATTTTTGGAAGATTTTACGACAAGCCTTCTCCATTTCTGTTGGTGGGCTGTTGATATGCATCAGTTGTCAAGTCATTCATCAAATATAAATCCTTAAATAGGTGGGTGGTAAAATTACAAAATGTTGCCAATCAATCATGCAAGAATTTAAATTAGCTGGAAAACAATGGGAAAATTATATTCCTGGACATCATCTGCCAAAAAAATGATAAATAACAATGGACTTTTGGCTAAATTTTTATCATGATTTGGGTCTAGGTGTTCCCTCCAAAATACTTATTATCATTTACAAAATATTTTAAACGACCGTCATCACTGCTATTCTATCCTCATCAGTAAATCATATTTCTACAGAAGGCTACTGCAAAACTGCAATAAATTTTTCTACTTAAATTAACCGAATGAATGAAAACTGCATAAAGAAGTTGTAGGCCGTCAACGTCGCGAACTAACTGCTGGTTTGTCACAATTATAATAATTATTTTCGTTAAGGGAATAAATTGGAAGAGTTTATTTTTCATTACGATTCAAGATCACGTAAAAATATTTCTGCCGTACGATTAGGTCATTTCATTTGAGTTCGGTAATTGTGAATTATTTTTCAAACAAGGCCAACCCTTCATCGTTGATAAGTCAGTGACACTTTTTTAAAATTAAAGAGCGGTGCAGAAAGGTAGCCCTTTTGGTTCATGATGACTTCATTAAAATTGCCCAGAGCAATGTAGGAGCGGCGGTTTGCAAGCCTTGCCGAAATATTTTATGGTGACACAGTAGCAGAATGAGAATTAGCTAAAAATGGAATCTAATATTCCATTCACAAAAATTAATAAAATAACAATTTTTTATTCTTACATGTGACATCCTTTTTTCTGTAATTTTTAATGAAAACAAAAGTAAAAAATAAAAATAATGAATAATTTACAAAATTATTGCAATTTTGAAAGTAAAATTTGTCGTTTTTGTCTCCTCTCCTTGTTTTTATGATTTATCGAATTTTACGTATTTTGAAAATGCTGAGCTACAGAGGAGCGGAAGGCACTCCGCAGGTGCGCGTTTCCGCTATTCTTGAAAAAGTGGGCGAAGGCTTCGACGGAACATAAGAAAGTGAATCTTATTTTAATGCTTAAGATTTAAGCTAAAAAGCTGACGTTATTTAAATGAATGGAAAATGACAATAAAATTATGATTTTTAATAATTTTTGACAAGCACTTAAAATTGTTTGCTTACCTGTCAATTCATCATCGTCACAACTCTTGCAATCTTTAATTTATTCCCCGAGTGATATTTTTGTTTTGGGCGGGAATGGAGCACTTTAAAGTGACTTTATCTAAATTCGTTAAGGCCTTTAGCAAACAAAAAGATAGCAAGGTCATTTCACTTTGGGCCTAGCCTTTTTGTCATTATAAAAGTGTCACTTTTCTAAAATGGATGAAATGATCTCGTAAAAAAGTGCAATGGATTGGAAAAGATAAACTTTTGCATTGACATCTTAAAATTGCTTTATTTACATAACAAAACGTAATCTAAATAAAATATTTTAATGAGCTGCTTGAAATGGCAATTTTTATTGACGGTTAAAAATTATTTGATCACTCCCTTCGTATGTGACTGATAAACAAGATAAAACTTTTTTGGTAAAGGATTATTTTATAAATATTACGTAATTTCAAGCAAAGTAGCCATGTTTGGGTTTAAATTTGTTAAAAACTGATTTATTGAGTTGTTGGAGGCTAATCAAATAAAATATCGAAGGTTTCCTCTAAATGTTGAAAAGTCGGAAATGGCTTCGAACATGATTTCATTCACACCAAAAATAGAGTTCATGGTTGCACAATAAAAAGCTGTAAAAAATCCACAAAAATTAGTTGTAAAACGTACATTTAACATTGATTTCCATCGTAAATCATCTAATTTTTATTCATAAAAAACCTGTTCTGCTTAAAATTTGCAATAAAAGAATGACTCATTTAAATAGCCGTACAGTTATTGCTCAGAGCAAAACATTGCAAATCAGCTAAGCCCTGCATCTCGCGGCAATCCTGAGAAGGTTCCTTTAAAAAGCCAACAAAGTACAAAAGTGAGTGGCTTCAATGCCAAAGAAAGAACTTGAAGTTCTCCACCGCTTAAAAAGATGGCGATTGAATCTGCAGACCTAAAATTTACCTCTTCGCATTCCATTTAATACTGTGTAATTTTGCTCAATATATTTCACATTTATGAAGAATGGAAGCTTATCTCGTCAAAGTTTTGCTTCTCCTATGAACAATATTGGAAAAGGGTTGGATTTTTCGCTTTATTTACAAAATCCATCATATTTCCATTAAAAATGTATTTTTTAGATGATTCATTCCCCTATTGTGTCGCTGCCAATCTAACTGTCAACCTCTCGTTATTAAATTTCAAAGTTTCTATGATATCATCATAATGCGCGTGATAACTCGTTATCTCATTATTACAGGATTTTCGTTATTACATTTTCATGGAATAAGCTGGAAACATGTTTACGAACTGGACAAAAACCTCAAAAATATTGGAAACAGTTGGGAATGACAATTTTACAAAAAGAATTCGTTTATTTCCTTTTCACACGAAACTTTCAAATATTTGCTGTATTTTCCCACTAAAACAGAGATCTAGATAATGTAAACGATAAGTCCATTTGAAAAGTCTCCAACTGAGAGAAGGAAAGTAAAATTTATGGCTTTATGAAATGTAATTGCCTTCCCCTTCCCGTTTCCTGGCATCTCCAGTGGGAATCAAGAGAAGGTGTCCCAGGCTTGTCCACTTTTCTCTGGCAACCAATTCTTTAAAAAATATTTATTGGAAAATGGCCCAAGTTTTTCAAATACTTCAAAAGCAGTTAAAGTGGGAACAAGTCTTCCTTCTATTTTTTCCTTGTCATTCCAAATCATAACAATACTTTGACAAGTGTCCAACCAAACCCTCATTCAGCAACATTATCGCTACAGAAAGTTATTTCTTCATAATTTCCTTTTTCAAAATGACTTTTTCTCCAGGAAAAAATCACTCAGGAAGCATCAGATCTGGAAAAAACCTATTCAGTTCTGCAATAAAGCAAACGACGAGAATAATAAGAAAATTGACGAATGTTTTTAGATCTTTTTCTTCTCATTCTCATCTCATTTCGAAGAATGAGAGGGTGATTGGTTCAGTCTCGATGTTGATCTTTCCAGAACTTTTCTCCCCTACTTCTTAAGTTCACCCTCGGCTCCTTTTCCGTCGCTTTTCTCATTACAGCATTGAACAGGCTTTTTATCTTCCCCGATATCTTCGTTTTCTGTAAAGATTTTCCCATTTTTTCTTATTTTTCGTTGTAAGTTCGTCAACATCTTCTCCATTCCTTGTCATTCCGTTCTTGGGTGGATGTGTGAGCTTATTTTCCACAAGTTTTTCCCCTTCGAATAATTTCCATTCTTTCCCTCCCTCTGGAAGTGCACTTTCACTGCATTCTATTATTATTCTCCAGCTTACTTTACTCAGCAACTTTTCAAGTTTTGTGTTTCCAAAGCATGGAAGTTGCAAGGCCATGGAATACTCCCTCCGTGGAATACGCAATATCATCATCAACCATTTCTTTTGGATATTTGTACACAATTTATTTTTATTTCTAAGAATGCACCATTGTCATTATTAGGGAGAAAACAGCTGAACCTTAAAACAGCTTAAAACCCGGGCTTTCTCTCCCCACTTTAAGGAATTTATGAGAAGTTCCAACTTGCAGCAAAATTCTAATACAAAACTCAAATACAACTTTCATTTTCATAGGAATAGCTTTGGAGTACACAAGTTGTGACAAGAAGACATCATCAAATTATGAATGTAAAGTGCTCTCCACTCCTTCTTCTTGTACATATTTAATATTTTTATCTCTAAAGCAGTGACAAAACCGAGGGAGTGAGTCATCTTTTGTAAAAACCTTGTATTTTAAAAGAAAGTCTCCTTCCTTTCCCCTTTCCCATTTGAAACGTCTTTTTAGTCCATTTAAAGATTCTTGTTTCAGCGGCTGAACAGGGGAAATGGCTGAGTGAAAAGTGGTTCGATCTTTCAAAAAAAAACCTTTCAAATCTTTTTTTTGTTGTGCCGGAAGCGAAAATGATGGCATTTTACTGGATAATAATGGGGATGGATGAAGGAATGAAAAGAAAAGAATAATGGACTGATCCATTTCTCCCGGTTGTAATAAGTAGGTATGCTTTTCAGAGAGAATCAATAGAAAAAAGGTAATTTTGATACAGAAACAAAAAAAGTGACATGACAAGCGAGGGAAAGATATGGAGAAGGGGAGATATGGAAATAAATTTCAGAAGTTTTTGATTAGGTTTCCGAAGTTAAAAGAAAGAGCTTTTTTTTATCTATAATCCGTCTGATTTCTAACTTGTTCGATATTATTCATTTTTTTACAAATCTTGTAATAATGATGATGGAAAGCTCTCCAATTTTGAGCTTAATTTTGCTTTTTGCCATGGCGTGGCACGTGCCTCCTTAATTTCTTCCTTTTTCTCTAAAAAATCATAAATTTCAAGCATAAGCGGATTACAGAAAATCAAGCCCTACTTTTATTTATTTTTTCTATGAAAAGTCTTTCTTGTCAAGTGGATCGTTTCCACCAGATCCAATTTTATTCTTAAAAGACCGTGACCATTTTCGTATGAATTATCATTATCGTCAATTTATCAAGCAGAACTAAAATCCGAAGCAAATTCTGCTATCATAAATGTAAACAGTACTCTGTAAATAACAACTCCTCCTCTTTTTCTTCAATTTATGCAGCTGCAGCAAAAGCCACCCAAAAAGGGACAAAAACTTTTCTTTGTAAACTTAACCAACTTGACGATAATAATGACAATATTGCTTTTATTGTCCTTTCTTCCAGATTTTTCATTTCTCCTATTCTTCCTCCTCTTTGTTAATAAACACGATAATGATCCGGTTTCATCTGTTTTATTGCCAGAAAATATGTTGTCATTAAGCGAGAACAGTTATTATTATTAATAATACTTGAAAAGAGAAGTGGGGGAGATGTTTTCTTTTTAGCCGTACTCATTTCATGTCCGGAACATCCTCTTTCCCTTCAGCAACATCCAAAAGTATTATTTTATGAGGAAAAATATTACAAAAGATAGGAAACAAGATCAAAAAGGTTTCCGTTTTAATGTTCTTTTGAAAGTAACATTAATAAAAATTCTGAAGTGGCTTCCACAATCCACGCGACCAAAAAGAGGAGGTCATTAAAAAGATAAGGTTGAAGGTGTTGGTAGGATTTAGATAAGGACTAACGACCGTTGCTCATTCATTTTTAAACGCGTTTTCCCAATTTACAGAAGTAAAAGTTTAGACGAAGAAGGACGTGTAAAATGTTGAAAATATGATGATTAAAATTAGGTGGAGAAGAGGGAGGATGAACGGGAAGCTGCATTGTCATTGTCCCTTTGGGAATTCCTTTTGTTAGAAAGATCCTTTTTGAGGTTTTCCAGTAGCAAAAATGTCGTTGTTGGTTAAAATGGGAAGGTTTTAAATGAAAGGATCTTGTGTAATGATCAGCTGTTAAAAATGAAAGATGAGATAGCAAAAATTGGGGAGAATATGAATAGAAATTTGGGAAGAATGACAAAAGTATATTTTGACTTTGTTTACGTCCTAATAAGGCTTGTAAAGTTAAAATTGGACACAGATGGTCAACTGAAAAGAAAGAATTGACATTGTCAAGTAGGAAAGGTGTTTCCTTCTTGTCAAAATCATTAAGCATTTTGGGTTTGATGTCCTCCCCAGAATAAAATTCAGAGCTTAGGCAAACGGGCAAGCTTAAATTAGGTTTTTAAGCGTAATTTATCCACAGTTCTGGTGAATAATTTTACATCGTGTTAAGGAATAAATTCTCCTTGTCCTGTCTGTTTTGGCTGCGTTTGAGAAAAGAGATTGATTCTCTTGAGTTTCTCAGAAAAACAGAATTGTGCGTGGAATTGTCAGAGAATTGTCTGATTAGGCCGTCGACATAACTCACTTTACAAAAAGCATTGTTGAATTGGGTTTTTGTCCACATTCAGATTTTGTGCCTGGCGGTGCTGGATGACTTTGACATTGACAAAGAGGGCGAAATGGATTAATGAAAATGGCTCTAACTTTCAGGGTATCATTAGCAGCAGGAGTTGGATCTTTTGCTGGAGGCTGTAATTCTCTATGTAAAGCTATGTCAATGTCATTGACGACGACTTTGTTCTGTCTTGTTCACTTCTTTGAATCAATTCCAAGAGTTTTGGCTTTTGTGGTTGGACTGCTAACTGGGTGGCTTCACTTTATCAAAGAAAATCAAAAAGGCACACAGCTTTGTCCTTTTAAGAGCAAAAAATTGTAAATCTCGGTGCGTGTGGCCTTCCAAAAAACGCATTTCTGATCAGATTTTTGTTTTTTTGCTGGAGGCTGTAATTCTCTATGTAAAGCTATGTCAATGTCATTGACGACGACTTTGTTCTGTCTTGTTCACTTCTTTGAATTAATTCCAAGAGTTTTGGCTTTTGTGGTTGGACTGCTAACTGGGTGGCTTCACTTTATCAAAGAAAATCACACAGCTTTGTCCTTTTAAGAGCAAAAAATTGTAAATCTCGGTGCGTGTGGCCTTCCAAAAAACGCATTTCTGATCAGATTTAAGAAAAAACAGCGATCAAAAAAGTTTTAAAGAGTTTAAACTCCAAAACTTTGTCTTTTTCTAAAGATTTTGGAGGAAACTTCTCCAGCTGTACCTGCGCTAAACTTTTTTATTTGCTTTTTGTTTTCATTTCCTCCGTAAAGAAAAGATAAGAGGACTTGGAACTCTCGAGAAAGAAAAGGAGCGGAAGATGTAAAAAGATGGAGTGGAGAAGGGCAAAAACACAAAAGGTGTAATGGCTGGGAAACTTTATTTTTCCTCCATTGTAGAGTTTGCAGAGCTTCCTCCTTTTTATCTTTCATCGATAACTCGTTTTTCATAAAGGTTATCTTTTCCACTTCTCTGGAGACAGATAAAGACCGGGAGAGGAAAAAACGTTTTTGTTTGGATTTCCTTTTCTTGGAAAAGATAGAAAAATAATAAAAACAAACAGAACGACTCCGTAACGGCTTCTCCTCCATGACAAGTGTCAACGGCTGTTTTTATACTTTTGTTAATTAATGAAAATTGGTTAATTTACGTCATGTGGAGTATTCCAGGAATAATAACAAAAGAGAGCAGCATAGCAGCTGGAGTTTTTTTATTTGCCATTGTTTCCAAATAATAATAGAGCTTTTATCTTTAGCTTCCAGCAGGGAAAGTTAGGAATCTTCAAGTAAAATATACAAACTGGGCGTAATTAAAGGGAATTTACCTCCTCCGTGAAGCATTTTGAAGCTGGTTCTATGCTGATAAGAGACCTTCCTTCCCGCTCCACTGGATTAATAGAAAGTCAATAAGCAATGTTTTTAGTAGAAATTACAAGTTTTACCTTCCAACGTTCCATGTCAATTTGGAAACAATTTGCGAGAGGAGGAAACCTGTCCAAATAGCAAAGCAATTTACCTAAACTTAATAAAGGAGGACAGAAAATGACATGACTTTTAATGTAAATTACTCCAGGTTTTATTCTAAAAGAATTTAAAAACCCGCAAAATTTGACTTCCCTTTAAGTGCAAAATGTGTTAGTTGGTAATCATTACGTTCTTTGTTCGCAAATGTTCAATTATAGTTAAGCCGATTACAAAATTGTCCCTCTCTCTGACACATGACCTTTTGCATGAGCATTTGAATGCCCTGCTGTGCTTTATAACCTTCAAATGACTTCAAACTGCACGCGCTGTGGTTACCCAATTAGATTAATTCATAATCGCATTACCAAATCAATAAATTCACGATCTCTAATAAAAGAAGCTATTCATTTAGAATAATTGGCTTGAAACTGTTGAAACTAATTCAAACTGACAAAGATGAGTATTTGCACTGCTCGCACGCAATTTGTCAAAACACATTTAAAAAGAGAATGAGAGCTTATTTTAAACAATGAAAGTTATTCATTTTAAAACAGATATGAATCTTTAAAAAATATGAAGTCGTGCGCAAAAAGAAAATCTTCCTTTCTAAACATTCTTCGTCATTGCGTGATTGCTTTAAATAAATTGCGGATTTCACTCTGTCGAGCAGACAAATAAACGTCTGTCCAGTTTTAAATTTTATTGCGTCATGACTTTACATCTTTATAAAGAGCTGCATTGTAAAAATTCACAAAATCATCCTTTTTTCTTGTGAATGAAGGTGAGTCACTGTTTAAAGCTTCAAAAAATGAAAAAGATTGTTTACGACTTTACCTTGCGGTTATAATCTGTCTCACTTTTTCAAAATCCTTTTTCTGCAACGCCTTCCAAAAGTTAAGGAATTCAAGTACAATATCTAAACAGACATCGACGCATCCACCATCCCTATTCTTAATTGCAGTCAATTTATAAATGACTCATTTTGTTTAACGATATCTATGCCTGCCTTTGTCTTATTCTCCCCCATTCATTTTGCAAGGTTTCTGAAAGAACAGATGAGAAATGACGGCTCATAACTTGTGAAAAAGAGAAAATACAATCTCATCGTTGCTATCAAATAAGTCGTGAGCTGTGAAAAATCATCGACTTGATCGCCATCCTCTTCATTAGCACCGTCGTTTAGTTATTATCCCATTCGTAGATTGATATTGCCTTTTCCCTCCTTTCCATGCTAATCATCCCCGATCCTTTTTCCAGAAAGTCATGAACCGACATGACTCATTTCACTCTTTCTTTATTTCCTGGAGAAGAATGTTGAATTTTCACGTGTCAGAGTGAATAAATGAGAAGAGTCCAAGTTTTTGGGGTTGAGGATGAATTCCAGTTTTCCAAGATTAAATCGAGAAGGATAAGGAGTTAATGGAGAGAAGAAAATGGGAAAAAGACGGAGGGCTTTTAATTCTTGGGGATGCCAGAGAATATTTTTGTGGAGACTCAGCTGGAAATAACGATCTAAACTGGAGAATCATTTATAATAAAAGTGAGGGCAAAAACTGTCTTTTGAGAAATAGGAGGAGCAGAGGAAAAGTGTTTTGAGAAGTTGATTGACGAGATGAACAATTTGTTTTGAAAGAGGAAGGAAAAGAAAAAATGGTATCCTAAAGACACTTTGACTAAAATTTTCAACGATTTCGAAAACAAATCTTAAACGCAATCTGGATTTTAAAAAATTCCTTAAAAAAGTGAGAGCTTTTTCGGTTTAACTTTCGCTTGACTTTGCACTTTTTTAAGCAAACGAGAATTTTAAAATGATTTGTAAAATGTAAAAAAGCAGATAAATAACACGCTTAACGCTTACTTTCCCATTTAGCTCAAACCCCATTTGTTACGCTGATGTTGACTCAAAAGATGACGTTCAATTTTGTTCTCTCTTTACCGTAACTAATTTCTTATTTTTGCATAAAATTTCAAAAACTTATTTTCATGCAAATAATCTAAACAAGCCTTACTTGCATTTTCTTCTAAAACAATCTCATTTTCAATCTTTAAAAATTTGGGTTAATTTGGTTAACCATTCGAAACGAAGAAGCCAAGTTTTTAAAGACAAACCCAATTTGAGTTTAAATCAAAACAAAAAACTCAATTTGGGTGGCATATGGCTTCTGCCCTTGTAAACTTCGTCCACTTCCCTACTCTTGTATTGTTAGAGGCGAGGGAGTGAGCTAAAAACAGATCACTTCAGAAAACAGACCCACCCATTTTCTTAAAATAAATAGACATAAATTTCACGAAGCCATGAACTTGTCCAAATTCATTATTGAATCGTCGTGTGTGATCGATTTTTATTTTTCTGTAATTGCATTAGAAATTACTAAACTTTTGCAATAAAATGTCAGTTCAATAAATTCAATAAAAACTCAATTTTAAAACAGTTTGAACAATTCATTGAGAATAAAAAGTTTGACATGGCAGGAGAGTCACGATTCTTTTCGCTTCCACCTTTTTGCCTCAAGGGAAAAAGAAAATGAATTGCAAATTTTATTGTTTTAGTGTTTTTCTGTGTCTCAGAAAAATACAAACCTCAGTTTTGAAGTTTACTTAAATTCCTGCATAAATTTCAACTTCCTTCTTAAACTTTGGCATCTTCTGAAAGGATTTTTAAAATGACAAGGCTTTTTAGAAGGCTTTTATGGGTAATTAACAATGCAAAATTACACTTCGAAGAATAAGCTGCGAAGGTAAATGAGCCCTGAAGGAAGGGACGAGCTGCAAACACGAGTCAAAAAACGCTTGGTGTGTGGCATTCTGAACTTTTTAACCTTTTTTTATTAATTCAAAAGGAAATGTGTCTCTTGCCAAAAAATGCTAAGAAGGTGAGAATGAGCCATTTGTGCAAAAATTCTCGTCTTTTATGCTAATTTTTTATAATGCGATGTCATTGTCATTCATCCCACTTCCACCTTTGGCACTTGCGATTTAATCCCTTCAACACTTTCCCTTTTCGCCGACATTTTATTTTTTACGTAAGACTTCTTCCGGTTCTTATAAAAAGCGTTTTTGAATTGCAAGGCATTTCCTTCCATTGTCAAGTTCGCAGCTGGCAAAACCTTTTTACTCTGGCATTTACTACACAAATATTACGTAAAAACAAAACCTTTTTATAAAATTAATGAAGAGACGTAATAGAGTTTAATTACTCCTTAGCAATGCACCTGTTCCTCACTTCTTCAAGAGCCAAATGCCAACAAAAGCTGCTATTAACTTCAGCTCTGTTGTTTTTATGAAAGGATGTTTGAGAGCAAACAAGGCTAGCGAGAGTCATGTGCAACTTCCGGTTAACGTTAATAAAGCTGTATTCTTTGCTATCGCCTTTTTCATATCCCTTTCATAATTTTTATCTATGTACATGACATTGTCTCGTCCTTTGTCTTCATTTCCTTTATTCCCTCACTTTTAAACGAAGTTAACTTTTAAATTAATTATATTTTATCTTTGCCGATAATGTCAAGAATAAAAATTAATTCGTCATTGTTAAATGAAGAAAGTCAGAATAGTATGAAAGGAGATATCTTGAGATTAAAATGATGTAATAATTATGCACTATCTTTACATTCTCATTAAAATTATTCAACTCTTGTAATTGATTACGATTGTGTTTGCTTTTAGAAAGTTGGATATATCTGTAAAATGATGTAATAATTATGCACTATCTTTACATTCTCATTAAAATTATTCAACTCTTGTAATTGATTATGATTGTGTTTGCTTTTATCATGCAAATTAATTACGTAACTTGTATATTCGCTGCCATTCTCTTCCTTTTGAAATGCAAATTTTCAATTACAGTTCACTTTGAAGTTTTTGCAAAAGGAAAATAGGAAAACAGCCAAGCAGAGGAAAACAACGCAATTTACGAATCCTCCTTCTAATTTTTGCATTTGTTCCAGTAGAGCAGTCAACTATGGAGGAACTAGAGAAACTTTCTGTAAACTGGAACAGTTCCTCCGTCCCCCTCCAGAGAAAGGAAAATTATAAATTTACAAATTACAAAAACTAGAGAGGAGTTTCTTGAAGTAATTTCCTTGAATTTATAGAGTCGTTTACTTTTCTCTTACTTAAACTGGGGCAAAAACAAAATAACTTTCTGCCTAAAATCTTTGTTTAGCTCTGATAACAATAATGACTCTTGTTTTCTTAAGCTCACATTTTATTATCATCTTAATCATGAGCGTAATCATAATAAAAACTGTTTGTTTAGATGAGCAGAGAGATTAGCAAGGGCCAAAGACTGCAGATGGGATTGTAAATTGCTAATTCTTAGACACATTTTAAATCCTGTCTGGTTTAAAGACATTAAATCCTACTCGCGTTTTGCTAAATTTGCTTAAGATAATGTTAATGCTCGCTAAATTGTTAAATTGACGAGAAGAGAGTTGAAATAAGCTCCACATCTGCTGTTATTTTTATCTTTGTTTAGTTAATGGCTAGAAAAATTGCCAAAGTTGTGTCATTTTCGTGGTGGCAAAATGGCAATAAATGTTTACGATTTTACATAAAAATAGACACTTTTTCTTGGCACAGTTTAACTCTTGTAATGTTATAATGATGACGTAATTTATGAATGATCTTGCGACACTTTCCAATAATTTAGCAAACAAGGTAATAACCATAACCTTTCTTAAGAAATGGCTTTGTTTTTTCTGGGGAAGGAGAATTCAGGATACTGAAAATTAGTGTGGATCGTGCTCGGACTAAGAAATTAAGAAAAAATAGAACAACTTTGTAGAAGCTCTCAGGTTGTTCATAAATAACTAATTAACTTTGGGGATGGTCGGAAGGAAAGATAAAATCGATAGAAAGACGGAAAGAGATTTGGAAGTGGGAAAAGAACAAGGCTTAAAATAATAATGAATTTAATGAAAATTGTACGTGACTGTGACACAGGCTTTGTTTTTTCAAAAGCCTTTGCTAATGGAAATGAAAGTAAATATTTAACTTGAGTAAATTGCACTAGTTTCTAAGAACAAGTTGCAAAAAAACTGCAAACAGGGAAAGTTTTGCTAAACAAGAAAGCTGTTGCAGAAAAGAANACTGCAAACAGGGAAAGTTTTGCTAAACAAGAAAGCTGTTGCAGAAAAGAAAATGCAAAGAAAGGGATACAAAGTTAAATATTCATATTTTGCAATTCATTTCCTTCCTGCCAATCTCGCCAATTTAATGAATAAGTTATGAAGAAAGGAGAGAAAGTAATGGATAGGTTTTCAGGTGGGAATTATAAGGGAAAATGAAAATGGAAGTCTTCATAAATAATTTCTCAGCTTCAGAGTCTTATTCCCAAAGAAACTTTCGTTGCGGTTAGAGCTGGAAGCATTTTGGACTGGATGTTTCCAAGCTTTTTAGGCTAACAAGAAAAAATGGCTTTCCCGCTACAAACAAGCTTTGTAGTTTCCACTCTCAAAATACAAATGTCCAGCATTTCTACAGTCCAGTTCATGTCACGTTTTATTTGCATCTGTCGTTGTCGCCTACTTACGTGGTTTTCAGTGTTGGAGTCACGCACCCGGGCAGGAGCTTTGCAAGATTACTTGTCCTTTCCTTTCCATCTGGGAAATTAAAGTTTATTTACTAAAGGAAATTTGAAACCTGCAATTTTTTCTTTCAAACCCATCTTTAAATCTTATTTTTAATAGAAAACGTGTTTTTGGGAGAAAATGAAAGATCTTCTAGAAAAAAATGATCAAATTTGAAATTTAATTTGGAAAATTTAAATAAATTGCAGCTGAAAATTGAAGCTCTATGGCTTGTTAATTTCATTGTGCATTTCCCGTGCATGAATCAATGATTTAATTGAAATGTCTCTGCCTTTTCCATTTGACATTTATTCATTTCAGCCAATTAAGTTTTAAACAGAGCTAATTTCATTTTATTTCCTTTTCCATCCTCTCTGATTTGCAGGATAAATCTGAATTAGCTCAATTCTCATTAATCTCATTAACCAGATTTTACTTCTCTTAAAAAAGGCAGGAAACATGGAAAATAGCTCTAAAATGAAATAAAATTATCTTGACTAAATCAAAGCCAAATGAGTGGAAAACACGCAATCGTTAAGGCAAAAGCTGGAATCCACACACGAGAAAGGCTTCATCCAAATTTTGTCTTTTTAATTCCTTTGCATTTTGCAGGATTGGAAGCTTAGCCAAAAATTTTGTCTTTTCATGCATACGAGAATGCATTTTCCGTTCATTTTCATACAGTTCTTTTAAAAACGTGTACCGGATGTGAAATGCAAGGTCTGTTGCTTGTGAAATGAAAATGCATTTTTATCAGAAAGGTTTAGCCCGACTTGATCCACAACTCTGGAGTTCCATGATCCTTGGAAACTCCTGTGGATTCTATTTCCAATGAAAATCCCGGGTGGTTGCTGGAGCTTTCTGGAAATGAGAAAGGACGCCGGGTGGAAGTAACTATTTCCAGTTGGGAGGTTCATTCCTATTCTCCAAGGTTTGGAGTTGGAGTGGAATGAAGGTGAAATGAAGAATGATGAGGGTTTTGCATGCTCCCGTGTCATCCTTTCATCACTCTGAAAAAATCTGTGTATAAAAACAGCTGTTTTTTATTTCCTGTCTAGACTAAATTGCATTTAGTCTTCCTTATCTCCTTCGTTATTTGATGATCTTATCAATTGGAAATTCGTGGTTTCAAACATGGTTGAAAAGGGGAATACTGCATTTTGTTACGCAATGCAGACTGTTCCAGTGCAGTTCCCCTTCCAAAGATAGTTCCAGAATGGTGGAGACAATGTTTCCAGGGAAAATGCTCAAATCCTCTCTTTTCCCTAAAAATGCACTGGAAGAATCCAAATATGCAATATTGAACTCCATCTTTCTACTTTTTATTATCTCCACTGGCTTTTCCCCTATTCTCGTAACTTTGTAATTTTCTAGACTTTTACTACTTTGTGAATGACAGTTTTTCTTCATTTCCAGTCACACACATTTGTAATACCAAAGTTCCCTCCATGGAGGCAAAAAACGAAGAAAAAACTATTTTTGATGGTCAGATGGTTTGTCGATCACTGAATAATTTCTTGGTCCCCCTGTTTTACTCCTATTTTTATGGAGGAAACGGGAGGGAAATGTCGGTAGTGGACTTGTTTGATGGTGATTGAGAACTATAAAAAAGGAAATTGCTTCAATTCTTTTTTCACCCTTCTTCATTAACAAAAGATGCTGTTTTTATAGTCGAGAATTGTCCATTTTCCCTTCCTTTTCCCTGGGAATGTAAAAACATGTTCTTTTCAGAATTTTCTTCAATACAGAAACGAAAATGAAGAAATTTGCTCAAAATTATTCCAATTAAAATGTTTTTGTTCTTGATAAAGTTTGTAATTATTATTGTTTCCTGAAACCCGGTAATTCCCAAGGTTTGTTCACTTTTGAGTAGTTTTAAAAACTTTGGAAAACTTTTATCCTTCAGTCTCGAGAGAGGCGCTGTGGTTGACAATGACGAGAAAGGTTCTTCAGGGATTTCTGAATATTGTTCCCAAGATCTCCTATCAAAAAGGCTTCATCATCTTCCCATTAATTAAGAAGCACTGAACAGGAAGGAGAAGCTGATGAGAAACAAAGTTGAAGACAATTAAAGTTGTGGAACTAAAGATAATTATTAAGGAGAAAGGGTGGGCGGGAAAATTAAGTTTAAATTTTATTAGGATTTTCCTCCGGAAGTTTATTAAAAGTTTATTAAAAGTTTTAGTAAATAATTGAAGACTTGCGAAAAAATCAGTCACGTTTTCTGCCATTTGAGTTAGGTTGTTTGATAAGCCCTTGCGCAATTTTTTGCTCTAGTTTGAGCAGTGAACGAGAATGGAAAACATCCGAACGGATCTAAACCAATTTCAGTATTTTCCATCCATCATCCAATATTTACTCCAGAGCTTCCTTTTCCACTGCTTTTAGCTTGTTCTTCATCACTCATTTATTCCCAGCTCAAGTTTACATTTTTTATGATAAAAAATTGGATCTGGTTTGGATCTTTCTATCTCCGGCATTTGCATTATCTAATCCATCATCGATTTCCAAATAAAGCCGAATCCCAGCTTCTGCTTTGTTTGCTTAAAAGAAATGGACTGATGAAAATGCAGATACGGGATGGAATTTCTTTGTTTACTGAAGCTAAAAAACTCGGAAAGGCTTCGTTTTTTCTACCTTTAAAAAGGTTTCGACATTCTACTCCAGCCTTACAAAAGGGAGATTTTTTATTCGTCTTTGAATTATCTCTTACTTTTCAGACTGCACTCTCTATTCCAGGCTTTTATCTTATTTTTTACTATCTAAATCTCCCTGAATGAGTCACCAAAGCAGGAGCGTAGAATTTTGTGGTTGCTTCTTGGCACAGGAAAGCATAAACTTTTTCAGAATTTTATTGTCCTCTTGTCTTCCACTGTCCAAAAAGAAGTCAAGCAGAAGAACACACGCAGTGATTCTTGAAGATTGCAAAAAACTGCAATAAATATTGCGTGTAAATTATGCGTAAAAAGAGGAAATAAATACAAATTAGGAATTAGACCAAGTCTAGAGCTCTTTGAAGGAGAACGTTTTTAATAATAAAAAAACTCTGGTCTTTGACTTTCATTGTTTTTGTTATCAAAACAAAATATTTTCAATCTAAAACATCTTTTTTATACAAAAATTTGGGAGTGGTTAAGAAATAATTTTTGGTTTGTCTTATTCTAAAAGCAAAGTTTTAGGAAGAGACCACATGCTGGTCGAGATGACATGGACGGGGAAAGCGGAGTTCATTTATTCTCGAAAAACACAGCCACACAATCATCCCACCAACCTTTTTATTTATTTCAGCATAAAGAAA
>JAANSO010001396.1:0-17308 GCA_036507315.1 Lepidocyrtus fimetarius | reverse complement strand
TGCTTTGGTTAGTTTCGAATATTTTAATTTAAACTTAATTTAACGTGTAGTATATATAGTAGATGAAATGAAATTTATATGACAAAATCTACATACCTATGGGTGTATGCAAAATCATTCGTGAATATTATTTTAGGAAAAAATACTGTTCAAATCAACTATTTTTTGTGGTTGATTCTACCCTGATTTTCGTTTTTATCTTTAACCTTTGCGATTATTTTTTCCAAAACTTATCTTGCAAGAGGTAGCGACTCTTAAGTGTGCAGGCAGATACTTTAGATAATGACGGTTTTCTACAGTTTCACATAATTTTGAACTCATTTGCTTTCATTATCCTCTCATGCGTAACACTATATTATGCATATTCCATTTAATTAAAGATTTTGATAAGAAATGTTTCCCTGCCTTTCCCAAGGGAAACACAAATATAAAAATCCCCTTTTAGATCGACAGAAAATGATTAGTTGCAAATCAGCTTATAAAACTGAACTGAATCTTATTTCGTTCCATTCAAATTCACAGGAGTAATAATCTAATCTATTCAAGTGTATATAATTCTCCGAATTTTTATTTAAATCCAGCTTTGAAACTGGATGGGAACGACGTATAATTTTAAGTAAGATTTTTGCTTTTATGTAAATACTTCATGGTGAAGATTAAGCAAAAATGACAGCACCTGCCTACCACCCACCCACATGGGATTTATAAAATGAGCCTTGCATGTGGTAACCATTGACCATCTTAACGTAAATGGATTACTTCTATCAGATTTCTATTATACACACGCATTTGTAATTTTTAAATGATTGAAAATCTTCTTTCCATTACTTTATTCATACGACTCCCACAACTGTGGATTATAATCTACCAGACATTCGTACACTTGAAATTATCATTTGTACAAGAAAAGAGACCCCTTACCACATGTGCTTGATTCACATAGTTAAAAGGTAATTGGGCAATTTCTAAAATGAAAGTAATGGAGTGTCGTTTCTCTACTTTCACTACCACTCCTGATTCAGTAAGTACAAGTGTATGCTGAACAAAACAATTTTAGTCTCTAGACATCGCACTTTTCATGCTATGTCCCAGTCACTAGCAGCGAAATTTGGAAAGGTTAATTTCTTAAAACCCACCTTTGTAGTTTGGGTTTCAAAGTGCATCATTTGAAACGTCATTTTCTCTTAAAACCCTTTGCATACCAAAAAGTATTACTACAATACCTATAACAATCATTATTATGATCGTTAAACTCATGGCAAACATACATTTAACCTGATAAAAAGAAGTGAAACAACTGAAAAGCAAAATCTTTTTCAAAAGAAAACTTGATGCATTATTCTGGCATACACTTTAAATCACTTGATAATCTTTTAAGAGAGAAGAATCTATACTTTCTTTCTTAAAATAATGATTAAACAACTTTTTTATACATATGCGCAATTAAAATCATTTGGAAACTTATTGAAACAAATTTCTTGTTAGAAAAAACGAATAGCACAAAGGACCCGAACCAGTGCCTGACTATAAATTGAAAATGAGAACATCCTTTGCTTAAGTCTAGTAAAATAAAATCCGAAACATGCATATTTTTAGCATTTCCATTTGCCAATTGGACTGGGGTTTTGTAAGTCTGTAGGTAATACTAAAAATAATTCTATGGAATATTCTAGACTAGATGACAAAAACTTCTGCTTTCTTGATATTACACATGTATTAATCGCGTGAGATTGTAAGTTGAAAGGATGTCATCTCATTAGTTACACTGAATGCGTGAAACTAAATGAGCAACTTTCACTCATTTGAGCTAAGGTTGATGAAGGACTAGTGACGGAGTGCAGCCGTGTAAGTCAACGTAAAGCTAAAATCATTATTATCGTCATCAAAAGACTGCCACAAGGTATATGTTTCACGAAAGCTTTCACTATTCGCGTATATAACCATATAGATGTAAAACTACACGTAAATACATCTCTAGAATGGGATGCGGTTCATTTAATATGTGTTATATCTTTGTCAAAGTCTGAAAGCCTAAACCCCATCGATTTGTACAATAGTGCTTCGTGTGCCATACAAAAATGCAAAATGTTTTGATTTACTGAATAAATTTTCAAAACAAAATGTGTTGGATAAAAAACTAAGGAGTTAAATAAAGACACAATATTTAAAATTACACATTGCACGCATCTATATCGCAACGGCATTGCAACGAAGAAAAAATATACCCAAGATATAACTTTATATACCCCAAACTGGAGGATAGATAAAGAATTTATTTTTTAATAAATTATTTAACCATACAGCATTTCAGCAAAATATATGACGATCTTCAAAGTACACCTTATTTATAAGTTTTTGTTAAAAGTAAAATGAATATTTTGGGAAAATATGAAGGAAGCCAAAAACCTTGTGTATCTACAAAACCTAATTTTTGCAATGTTTACTTCTTTTCCTTCTCTACATTGGTCGTAGTTCACTGGTTCGATTTGTATTTCACTTTCATGATGTACATTCGAGCCTTATGCGATGAAACTTTTCTCTCTACCCCAACTTCAAAATCTAAGCTTATACTGTTGCAAAAAGAGAAAGCAGGAAGAGCTTAAATGCGTCCTAGGAAGTTGTAATGAGGATAAGACAGACCTTCCCGCTTCATTTTCTCTTTCCTTTCTCTCCTAGGTCCATATCTCATTCCCTGGATTGCTAGTGCACGGGGAGAGAATTAAACTAGTTCTCATAATATTGCACCGCACTGTCTTCGTTCCTTCTCCTCACCACGTCTCAATATGAGTTCTCACCAAAGTATAAAGCATTAAAGCATAAGTACATATAATGAAAATTGTCGGTTAAAGTGGAAATAAGAGACAAATGAAGTTTGCTTTCTCTTCCTTCTCTCTTTTTACCAACATCGTCATGACCATCATCGTGACTTTTGAATGAATACGGTTATGTTCATAAACGTAGTCATGCAATGAAAAAAGGGATTGACTGGAGGATATTTTCTTTTTCGCACGCCTTTTCTCCTAGTTTAATCACTCTTTTTAATAATATGTCTGTCTGCCTTTGGGTGTCTTCATGATCCTTAAAAATAACGAAATGCCATACAAGTAAGAGCAAAATAATTAGGATTTTTTGGGAAAGGACGCTAGAAAAATAATTTAGTTAATGGAGAAGGTTGGACTTAGGATACATAGTTAAGTTATTTTTCGGGACATAATATTAAGACACTTATAACATGTTGGTTAAGCTTTCTTGCATTCAGTAACTACATCCTTTACAGAACCTCTAATCCAATACTCTACCAGGTATGGCGTGAGGAATTAAAAATGTTCGTCTTAATGTAGTCATTCATCTACTAGTGAATTAAAAAATTATGTTGGTTTGGCAGCCTGAAAGGTTAATTTGAAGTAGAGGTTTCATCAAGATAATCTTATTCTCAGTATTCCTCGCATTTTTCTTTTGACTTTTCATTATGCCACCTCTCAAGTGTTTTTAGGTTAGACGTTCAGTTTTCTGTAAAGGTGTACAGTAGAGACCGCATTTGACAGGAGTAATAAATTAGTGGGCAACTAACTAAGGAAGCAAATTTTTAAGGAAACCGAAAACACTTACCTGAGTCGTACATATTATCACAAAATTCCACAGTTTTTGTGTGAGTAATATCTTTGTGAGAAGCAAGGAAGAGAACGACTTCGGCTTTTTCATTTTTGATGGGGACGATATCAAGCAAACACCAAAATGGGATATTATTCTTCTTGTAGAGAATGACTTCCATCTTTAACTCTGTTTTATATTCAAGTGACTTTTCTATCTGAGCTTTCTGTTCCTCTGTGGTATCCGGCCCGTAGAGGAACTTGCAGGCACAGCCCTTCTGCATTATCTGAGCTCGCGGATATCCCGTCAGCTCACAGAATCCATCCGAACAATACACAATTGGGTGGGCTGTGACTTGGGCATTCCCCAGTACAAAATTTGAATCTGCAATGGAAAATACAAAAAAGAAAGTAAAAGACAAATTTTTTAGTAATTTTTATATAAGATTGGAATCGATAGATTGAGCGGTTAGATGTACATGACTGCACATATTATTAACGAGTAGTGCACTACAGAATTCAATTCGGCGTTTCTTTTCAGTACAACATTGAAAAATGTGTTCTTTTTAAAGTGGGTTTGTAGAAGTAAAACCGATTCCGTTGTGAAACGTATTAAAAGTTGATATACTGAGCAGTCAAAAAATCGTTTTACAATACATATTTCTCCACTTTCCCTCCATTCTTCCAAAGAATTCAATCTGTTTTATGATACGATAGAGACTTGTAGAAATACATGCCAACAACGTGCACAGGTTTCAAAAGAAAAATGATTGCATGTGTGTAGGACACGAGACAACCAAACAAAAGTACCTACCTATACGAGCATTTTTATACATATTACCAATATACTCATGGGAAAATTCAGTTTGATATCACAACCATTCATCATGATGATGAATGAGAAAGACGAGAGTGTGACTTGCTTGGCAAAAACAGTGCTTGTCAGCTACTTTGAAAAAATTATTCTCCCATGTTATAAGGGAATTAAACGTTAACATTGCCATTTCAGAAAGGACCCGCATCATCGCCACCCACATCTCCCATGGTGAAAGTAAGCTTGTTGAACGTGACACCCTATCCCTTTCTTTCCACCACCAAATTGACAAATTGAAATTTAATTTTCACTTCGACTAGTATAATTGGATACGTATCGGTGAAACCTATATCACTTTCACCATACATACCTAATGATAATAACAAATGAATTAGAATCGAATCATACGTAGCTCAGAGCTATATCTTACGACTACTAGTTTTTAAACTTTCTCTTTTATCAGCTTCAAAATGGTGTTATTCAATCCAAGTGATGCATTGGGTTACTTAAAGTGCATAGGACAAGTACGACTCTTGAAAAACTATTCCACTCTTTGTCCTTCACGTGTCAAAGTCCTTTGTCGACTGATAACATGATAATTAACAAGAATCTACAAGCATTTCACTTTGTGTTTACGAGTAAAACCGGAATAGAGTAAGTTTACACCGTCCGATACTTACCGTTCCTTTGTTTGTTGCAAAGTAAATTGACATTACTCAACTAAACCTTAAATGATACGTGGCAATTGCAAAGAAATGTCCTTGAAAGATTTAGCTTCTCCATGCTTTATGCCATTTAAAACTTGTATGCATGATGCTCAGGACTTTTTTGTGATCCTGGATGGCTTTTATTTCACTCAATGTCATCAATCAGGAAATTAAACTTTTTGGTTACAATTCTTTTTCCAGCAAAATCAAACTTCTAGTAAAAAGAAGTTTAGGACTTTTCAGGAAGGCTTCCCAATTTAAGAGTGACCTTTTGAAAGTAACATAAACATACTGTGTGGCGTCGCATTATTCATTGGCAAGTTAAATACCACGATGATAATGTAAAAAACTGTCAAATAAAGAAAATCATGTATCCAAAATCAGCGTAGTGGCGTTGTAATTGTTCATTTAATTTTGTTAAAATAACCCTACTGTAAATTTTATGTAGGTAGGAAAATTGCATTAAACAAGCAGAAAACAATGCAAAAATGACCTTGTTTTTTTATGTTCCCTTATATGAAGATTCAAGGATAGACAATACAGTAGTAGGCATTCCTGCATACTTAGATGGAAAAATGACAACTGGAGTGAAAGGTTTGTGCTAGTAGACTTATACCTCGTCAATACCTCGTATTCTAAGCCACAACGACGTGAGAAAATTAAGTTTGTGACTTGATGAGTAAGTTAACCCAATAAAACGTACGCAACTCGGACTTATTATGCACATAAACAAGGAAAGTGGAATTGTAGCCTGAGGTGTAGCAGCTATAATTAGTCGTAATAAGTCGTAAATATTAATTAATCTACCAAATGATGATAGTAATAAAGCGAGTAAAATTTAAGGGGATTCTAGGAAACAGAAATTACAAACTTTTTGGAGAAATGGTCAAAGTCGTCGTAAATCATAAAAGTCTGAAAATTTTCATGTGAATGCACTTGACAAAGCAATTTGGCATTACATTTAATATTTACTTTACACTACACGAATAAGGTAGACATTTCACACGTCGTATAATGTGTTGCTATTTTAAAATATGATATTGTACCCATACAAACCACCTATTAATGAGCCTTTTTATGTTTGCTTTACCTTGCTTTTAACAATTTTGATTCCAAAGAGTCAAAATATTAATATTTTGATTTGCAATTACTCAGCACTTCCGTACTAGATACATTGAGTAAACAAAAAGCATCCTATGCTTTCACCAGGCTTTGACTCCTTCTTATGCTATTTAAATAGTTTTAATGGCTTTGTGAGATAACTTCCTTTTCGTCGCGGCAATTAGCCTTACTATTTTGGGGTGTAAAATAGTTTGTTATTACACGAAAATGAAGGTAACAGAGTAACATACAAACAGCAAGGTAAGGGCAATTTACATCATCGATAACCTTGGCCTATTGAGATTAAAATTTAATGGCGAAATCATGGCGTGAAGGGAAAGACATTATACAAAGGTAACTGAATGTGTTTTATCTATTCTTCGAATTTTATATTTAGAAGAAATTCATTGATTTCGTTCAGCCATTACGACAATTTTCCACATCAACTTCCACCGCACCGTGTATAACACAATAATGCATTATTGTAGCTATAGAACGTATGTTTACTGCCATTTTGAAGGGATATGCAAAGCCAAAGATATATGTAGGGAAAATGCCATAATCAACATTTTACAATGGCTTTAAAACAGATTTTAAAAATGTTTTTCAGCAATGAAGCAACATACAAATATGAATTACATATGATCAAATGCAATGATGATCCATATAAACTATAATATATGTACATATAAAAAAATAAATTCAAATCTCAATTTAGCAAGTCCGGGTGGGTGTTGTTGTTGAAGTTATTTAAAGTTAAACATTTCCATTCCCACTCAAATATAGTAGTTTTTTTTTACTACTCATCCTTTCACAGTCAACAATTCTACAAGGCAGTCCCATCGTAGTGGTATTCTTGGAAAGGTTACCTCAAGTTATATCATGCTATTGTCGAGGGATTTACTTTCACAACTAAATCTGAAATGCTGGTCACATAGAAGAAAATGTATCATCTTGAGAAGAAGAGAACGAAGGGGAAAAGTTTGCAGATTTTATTTCTATCAAAATTGTAGGCCTAGATCCCTCGTTAAGCCTTTCACACATATTCTTTCTGTCTGAGTCAGCACCAGAGAAGCAGAATAAAGGTTCATTGCATGTATGTATCACGGTGGATTGCATTTGTAAACGGGAAATAGTTACATGACGAATTCATACATCTATTTTTTACAACTTCAGATATAGACAGATAATTCTCTTTGATTTTAAAAGAAAAGTATTTTACATCATTTTTGAACTAGGATAAGCTCTAAGACAGTACCAGCTCAAACTTGCAATTTTCATTCTCTTTGAAGATTTCATTGTATGTATACATACATGTCGGTCCACTTTTTACTACTTTTGTTTATATCTAACGGATGGCCTAACCATATTTTTTGCGGAAATAGAATATAGGAAAAATGTACAGATGTAGCCAATAAGGGACTAACGAAGAATGATGAAAAAATAAACAGTACAATCTTTTGGTTACTTCATCGAAGATAACTTTCATTCTGCTCTTTACCAGCAACTGACAGATTGGGTATTCCTCAACAAGATCCCTTCCTCTGACAAGTTTGGATTTAAGTTGTCCGCTTAACTTCACGTACTCTTACAAGTACTACCAATAATTAACAAACTTTTACATTCTGATGTTCAAATTTCAAACTTAACTTGCGCTTATGTATTCTAAATAATAAAAATGTTGTTAAGAATGTTGCCTTGTTCTAGTTGTATGAATTTTAATATATCGTATGGCCAGAAGTTTCCACAGTAAGATGTTATTTCCTTTCATATTAAATATAAGAATCATAAAATTCATCGTTGTTAACAATTTCAAAAAATTTTGGCGCATTTTATGATTTACAGCAAAAACTGGCCGTGATCTGAGTCCAGAAAGATTCATCGATCAAGTCACATTTCATTAAAAATGTTTACATGTCAGCAAAAGCTTCAAGGCAAAACTTAAAAGGACTTTCAAGCCCTTAGTGACAACTAGAAAAAAATGTTCGTTTTCCTTATGATCTGTTAAAAATGATTGAAATTGGAATATGAAAATAGGCATGTATTTGCTGATCCCTTTCTTATCATACTTTTTCAATCACAAATAAAGTCTAACAATCCGAGTTTTTAAATGTACATAATATACATGACATTTTATATTGCATGCTTATGCCTTTTTCCATTTCAAAAGGAATAATATGGAAGCCTTTATAATTGACTGCTATGACTTCAATTCGAGCTGTTGCTGCTAGGAAAATTCCCTTGAGGAAAGTTAGACTTAGGAATGATGACACGACACGACTTTCTTTGACGAGATACGCACATCAACTTTCATGTAGCGCAAACAAACGCCTTTTCTCGAAAACCATGACGTTGAGCTCATCAGCTCAACTCTCAATTCAGTTATTGTCAACGCAAAAATATAAGCATTGCTGTTATTTTGAAAAGGATATACAATGAACCTCAGATGTAGTACAGTTTAAGCAGTAAAGAAAACTGTCTACTAAGGGATAGCACACAATTGCACATTTTTGTGGAACGAAAAATAAAGTAATCTGACAATGAGCGAGTGGCCTATTAACCATCAAGAGGCTTGTATTTGTACATGACGTAGTGAAAGCCTTCAAACCATAATGCCTCATAGACTCAGACTGACAATAGTTTGTATCTGAACTAGCTGCAAGCGCAATAAGAAGTAGTGAGCTTTGGATCATCAGTTTATCTCAATATGAAGTGATTATGGTACTCCTGTCAGGCAAGTGTTGGAGAAAGTCAGTTTTTAACGAATATGCTACAAAACATTTACCTCAGCCTGTTAACTTGATAATGTTGTAGGCAAAGCAAACCACTTTATCAGTTCTAACCAGCTAATATCATTTTAAAAAACAAAAGAAATTTGCAAATCCGAGCAAACTGTGTTTTTAAAAGAAAATAATAGAATTGCAATTAAGCTATGGTACTTTTTTTATCTAATTTGAGTTTTACATGCAAGAGAGGTTGCTGTTAATAGGTCATAAAACATAAATTAAGTTTTTATAGAAGTATGTTCTTGGGTTTCCACCAGGAAGCAATTGTAATTGTGAACTCATGTTACAACGTTTGCCAGATACATTATGCAACAGAGAAAATTTACAATTGCTCTACTGCAGATGTACTAGATTAAATGCTTTCCCAGTTATAAGCTAATAATGCAAAGAGAAAGTCAAAGACATACAGTAATAAGGCAAAGCTTGAACCCCGTTATAGTAAGAAACATCAGACTTCATTACAACATTCTAGGAGAGAATGCTCGGAAGGAAATGAGCAGCTGTAAGTAATTGCTACACGTGTGAGATTATAATTCAGAAATATATGCAACTTTCATCTTTTCATTTTCCTTTCGGTATTTACTCAACTCAGAGCGCAACGTTATTACCCGGATTTTGGCGCTTGAGCCTTTTGCTAAATACTAAAATCCATTTGTACCACCGAGTCAGAAAATTATGTCTTGGCTTGAAATGCAGTGACGTGCAATATAAATGAGGTTGAGGGAAGAGATTTTACCAAAAGAGCAAAAGTGTGTATATGGCAGCTCTTTTGATGTTCCTGCACATTCACAAGGAGACATTATCAACATGGATCCGATCATCATTGGAATTGTCAATTTTTGTAACAGAAGGATTTTTAGAAAGCAAAAATGACATTACAAATGTAGGTGGATAGTTTTCGTCTTCATATTTCTTTTATCTATCAAAATAAAGTGGCCAAAAGTTGTACAATAATAAGGAATGGGAATAGATGAGGAAGTAGATGAAAGTAAAAAAGAAACTACAAGTCTGTGTCTGCCTGTATTTTTTATTACAGGATATAGGTCGTCTGTCCATCATCATCATACATAAAATCCGTTGACTGTTTTAACTCTGGTCTTTTTCTTAGAAAGTAGATAAAAGTAAAAAAGAAACTACAAGTCTGTGTCTGCCTGTATTTTTTATTACAGGATATAGGTCGTCTGTCCATCATCATCATACATAAAATCCGTTGACTGTTTTAACTCTGCTCTTTTTCTTGTTACAATCTGTTCTCCTCCCCAGTTATACTGGAAATTGCTTTTGCTACTTTTTGCTCAAGTTATAAAAACGTGATGTCTTCACTTCTGTCCAGCTAAAATCGATTTAGTCAGATTTTTCCTGGGTCTATTTTTATGAGAGATATAACAATCAGGAGGAAAGACTTGCTTTTTATTTCCTCATCTTCACCAGTGGTTAGTTCCTTTCTATTGTACTCAGCGGTAAGCACAAAACTACTCTCAAAAAGACCACCGATCTTAATAAAATGAGGATTTTGCTTTGGCTGACAAACTTCATAGGGATTCTCTACATGCCAGGCTTTTATAACACCCGCTTTTACTATTACTACCTGCTGACTTCCGAGAACCGATTGAGAAGAATTGAAACTATACTTTCTACTACTACTAAAAATTGTCGCTGACAAAATAGTTTTTGCCAAATAGCAGAATTGAAAGAGTAAATGAATAACTCAAAATGAAGTGGTAAAAACTTGGATAAAACTAAACCTGCAGAGCCCTAAGTTTAAGGGCTCGTACTAAAGTTTATTCATTCATAATTGCAGTATTATGAATGAGCTAAATTGAAATAGGATATTCCAAATTAGAACTTCAGCTTTAACAATTTTATTGATCTTTAGATTTCATTTGCACATTTTTCGGGCATTATTTAAAAACAGTCTTTGTAGCCACAAATACTTAATTGCTGCTAACGAAGAAAAATATCAGCACCAAATAGATAAAATGATTTGCACCATTTAAAAAACAACAATTTTTAAAGCTTTTATTATTTCTCGGGTTGCTTTTGCAGATAAAACATTTGTTTTAGCTTCTCTTTTCTAATAAACAAAAGATACATAAATCGCCTTGTAGAATAAAAAGAGCGACTATTCGTACCTAATTCGACTTTTGTTGAAAGATTGGCGGTTTGAATGTGAAAGGGCTTAACTATATATTTTCTCAAAATGGCATAGGTAATAACCATTAAGCGAAAACATCAGAAAAATCTGTAAATACTGTTCCTCTCTTGTACTCTGCCTCGCCTCTATTCCTCCAGGTAATAGGAAGGAAGCAACGCGAAACAGTCTCCGACTTCACGTGAGAAGATAAATGAGTAAATAGCAATGCAAAATCTCCATCTACGAAAACCAATAGTATTCTTCAATATTTACAATTTAAGGTTGAAAGCCATGCATATTGCATGCCGTTAACTATTCTAATGTGATATAAACAAACGCTATAACGGGCTCTAGTGACGGGCTCTTTGCCAAATCGTTATTATAGATTTTCCACGTTATTGCCATTACCACCACCTTCACCATTAAACGAATAATGTCTTCAAAGACCTTTAGGTATATTTATTTAACTTATGGCTTTACCACACACCTGAAAATAACACAAATGGGCAATAAACCGTAATGCTTCCAATTTATAGGGCATGCTGAAGTGAGCATCTATATAAAATCGTCTTCCATCATTATAATAATAAATAACAATTGACAGACCCCTATGAGAGGAAAAGGTGATTTGTTGATTTTATTTAACTAAAAATGTCTTAAGCTATATTATCTGTGTGTCAAATTGTCCACTCGTAGTACTGTTAACATTATGCATCCTGCATGAATTGCTATTCAGGCGTTTTTCCAATTTTTACGGAAATATAGATAAATATGCTGTATTTTCCTGTTAATTTTTTCCTAAATAAATTTGTTTATATATTAATTATTTATTATGAACGGATATTTCATTTTTGTTTTGGTGTAATGTAATGAAAACTAATGAAATTCAGAAGTACAACTAACTTGCTGTCATAAATAAAACTCCTACTTGCAGGGCAATGACATCATTCTTGCCAAAAATAAATAATAAGAGATATACATTTAAAAATAATTCGCCGAATTACTTTTTACTTAATAATTACTCAACAAAACTACAGGCCAACTAGTTGCTGGATTCAAAAATCTTTTTCACTAGCTAAATGTGCTTTGAACAAATTAGAAATGAATCATTTTGTTCCCTAATTCCTACCAAACAGATATCCCATAGGAAAAATTAACCTGGACTTTCACTTCCGTATACATCTGTATAAACGTATCATACAGTTTTAGATTGTTTTCGTATTAGCTTTTCTACATCGTCCTTGCAATAATATAACCTACTGTACAGAAAATGTAAGTCATATATGTATGATCCGCGTTTTTCTGTAATTTTATCATAAACGAGTCCCAACAGGTTGCAAATTGCGGAAAGCATTTAGGTTCATTTGTAGCGTTCCTTGTAGAATTCACACAAGACTGCTTACATCCCCAAATCATTTTTTAAACAAGCTTAAACGCAACGTGCACCTTTCTTTCACAATTCCAGGGCTTATTGTTAGCTGCAGGAATTGGTTTATTTTGTGTAATGAAAATAGAAACTTGTACTATATTTTAAAAAATGTATCATCATATCATAATACCTGCACCTAAATTTTGGATAACTAACGTAAAACAAACTTGTTTTGAATAATGAGTACCTAACTTAAAGGATGGTGCAATGCAAAGTCAACCTTTCTTTTAACATTTGAAAATTTAATATTATTTACCAAAGTACGTGAAATGGTTTTAGCTGGTAAACACCTGTGGCTCTATCAAACCTAAACTTATCAATATCATTAATATTAATAATCCTGGCCGTTCACGCAACCATTTATTTATCCAAACAAAATTAGATTACGACTAGCATTGAACTGTCAGAAATCAGGGGTTCACTCATTGTAAGCATAATCCTACTGTCTATAAATAAGCTCCACTGTGCAACAACGCAAGGATGGAACAAGAGAAATGAAATATGATTATTTATTTATTCATTGTATCAGATCAATGAACTGCCCATTTCGCCCATTACTACTCAAATGGAAATCCAAATATTTAATGGATTATCTTGTGGATTGCTTGTGTCAAAACATGCATATGGATTTACTTTCACCAGGAAGTGATAACAGTAATCAAATCAGTTATTTATTAAATATATGATAATACTATAAATATATGTCCCATTTTACTTTTATAATTTCTACTAACTGTCTTTGAGCAATATAGCCGAAAGCCACGTTACCAGATTTCAAAGGCTGCTACGCAGAAAATAATAACTGATGACTTAATTATCCTTAAAGAATAAATGATGCCTAAAGAACGAACGTAATAAAATATTGGATGGCATTTACCATTGAACAATGGCAAGAAATGGTTGAATGACAATAAAAGAGAGTTTGCATTAGTTTGTCCCATTAACGTCAAATAACATTACTATTATTCCTCACTGACTGTTTGATATTTAAATTTTGTGATCTTTAAATCTTGTAGTTGTGCTTTATTTTCTTCTAAGATAAAAGGTTGTGCTAATGCTAGGTAATAAAAGGGCAACTTTGTCAGATGGTAATTTAAAAGAGAAAAGATTGATTTAGATGGAAAGCTGAAAGAGTAATTTATGCAAACAAGATAGATTCCCATCATTAGTGACCGACCGGTTGAAAATTAAAATTATGGCAAAGTATATACTTGCGTGTTGTTATCAAACTCAAATTTGCTTGAGTATCATTATCATTTGCATTTATCGTTAAAATTAACTTTAGAAATGATTGTCTTTTCTATATCTGCTATAATAATTTTTAAGTACATTTTTGTTTCTTATTGCTTTTTTTACATTTTACCCCTATTTCAGAGAAAATGTATTAAAACACTCGGCTGGATGAATAAATAACTAACAGTGCAGTGGCATCAATGTTCAACTTTTTTTAGCAAATCCGCCAAGCCTCTTCCACTTTCTAAAATTTACTTCCGCACATTTCTATTAAAGACTAGTTAGAAATTGTAGACTATTCCGGGAGAATGAAATTATAAGGATATACGGGCTAAATAGTTCACATACATTTTCCATATTATATTTGCTTCATGTGATTTTTTGTCTACCCTTTTGCTGGATTTTCCACTCTGATGAGAAAGGAAAATGTAGACAAATTTCCAAAGGGAAAACGGGAATCCTTTCTCTAACTCTAACTTTCATAATTTCAATTTCTATCAGTTTTCAGACTGCCGTACCATTATACAGCTACGGCAATAGTAGCTATCCTATACCAAGCTGTTTATCTGCATTTGTGTGCATATTTGTCTACAACATAGACTATTGAGATATTTCTTTTTTATTCCTTTACTAATGTTGAATTCCTTTCATATTCACGTTAAAATTCTTTAGAATTGTCAGAAACTGTGGATAATATAGAAACTCGTAAAGAAATCAGCTTTGCTTTAATTCTACATTCCTGCATTCTTTTGCATTGTAGAATTGAATTCATATATGCGCTAAGAATCATAATTCATATTTGTGCAAATAATTGTTTTTACGTCTAATTTGGCATAAAAATTAAATGAATGAGAAATGAGAGAGCATGTGAGGCGTTAAAAATGAATTGGTGATTGACATGAGGGAATTGTCTACGTTAAAATCTTATTATTATCTTATTAGAAAACCCGTTCATTACAGGAAACAATTTACAATTTTAGGGTCTTACATGATACATGTTTACCGAGCTAAAATCATGTATATACAGCAATACGCTTTTAAACTTTCGTTTTACAATTGAATTTAAATCTCCAATAATGCGTGCTTATGTAATCAAACAATCTCATTTTCAGTCTAAATATGCAGTTTTGAGATTGAACATTTTTAATTCCATTTATTCCTAATTTTACACCTGCGCATAAAATTTTTACTCTTGTACCATGCAATAAACATTTACTCTAATATTTAAAATTTTAGCTATCGTATGATTCTTAGATGAAAATGTTTTATTCGAAACGGAACATTTGTATGCACAACTGAAGCACTTACATTAGTTAAACCAAAAAGTTTGTTTTGTATATTTTTTCTTGAAAAATATTTGGAAAGTTGAAGAGAAACTGGTTGTATGCTTCAAGATTTTCTACTAAATAATTATGTTGTTTTAAGTTTTCTTCTTTTAGAAAGAAAGGCGAGAACATTATGAAGAGAAAGTTATTCTATCTATTAGCCATTTTTATTTTTGTCTAGGTAAGCTAATGTTACTATATCTTAAGAATTGGAATGAAAAGGAAGCAATTTAGTTGTGTGAAGAAGAAAAAGTAGTTGCTTGTTAGATAACCCAACTTTTAAAAAATTAGAGCCCTTTGCTATCGTTTCCAATCTGTATTGGAAAAAGTTTACCGCTTACCTGCTCTTCTTTCATTCAGTTTCAAGTAATAATATAATCTTACTTTTTCCTTGATATAACCTTCCCGCCTTTTTAATTTCGACTATTTTGTGGAGCAGTTCTTGGTATTACTTGATCTATAATATTACAACGCATTACTTGGTTTTGATACTCTAAAATTATATAACTAGAATTAGGATTACTGCAAGGGTGAAAGTTGTAGGTTGAAATTGCAAAAGGAAGGATGTGTTATATATATTCTTAAAGTGAAGGATTTTTAAAAAATTAGAGCCCTTTGCTATCGTTTCCAATCTGTTTTGGAAAAAGTTTACCGCTTACCTGCTCTTCTTTCATTCAGTTTCAAGTAATAATATAATCTTACTTTTTCCTTGATACATATAACCTTCCCGCCTTTTTAATTTAGACTATTTTGTGGAACGGTTCTTGGTATTACTTGATCTATATTATTATTACAACGCAACGCATTACTTGGTTTTGATACTCTAAAATTATACAACTAGAATTAGGATTACTGCAAGGGTGAAAGTTGTAGGTTGAAATTGCAAAAGGAAGGATGTGTTATATATATTCTTAAAGTGAAGGATAAGCAATCTGCACTTATTACGTTGTTTTAAAAACGTCGAACAATTCATGTAAGCAAAAATACAATTTACTTGCATTATGGGGTATCGTAAGAAGATGGATTTCGTACCGATTTTAGGACTAAGATACTAATAATAATTGTTGCGACCATATCTTTGGGACAATTCTGACAAAAAACAATTTGGCGCCAGGTTGATAACTAATTAATTAGGTTATTAANCGATTTTAGGACTAAGATACTAATAATAATTGTTGCGACCATATCTTTGGGACAATTCTGACAAAAAACAATTTGGCGCCAGGTTGATAACTAATTAATTAGGTTATTAAGCGTTTCGCTTTAGTTGGCCGTCTGACCGTGTTACTCAAGCAAAGATCAATTTCAAACAAAGTTAAGCGTATATGAAAATAATTAAATGACATAAAGAGTAATTTTCAAGTGTTTGGACTGGTATTTAACTGGTATTTAATGAAGCTTAAGAAGAATATCATGGATCAGTTTAATTCTAAACTTTAAATTGCATAAAGTCAAGCTCAATCAGATTAAATTGTCTGAAGAAAAGTACTGCTTTAAAAATGTAATCCTAACTTTTATTTCGAATACGATATGGTCCCGATCTTTTTAATCAGATGTAAGATTACTTAATTTTTTTCATGAGAGTCTATAATAAATTTAAAATTTATCGCTCCTTCGTAATTAACAATTTTTATATTTTTTGAGAAGCAATAACGTCACTACTTTGTGGCTCCTACAAGGAAAATTTTACGACATTTCTTTATTGTCAATATCAGTAAAATCTTAATAAAAATAAGCTTACTTTACTCTTTGATCCGGGTGAGTGAAAAGCCAACAAAACTCATTGGGTTGATTGCTTATTCAAAATTATTCGCCAACCACAAAGGAACATCGTAAAATTAGAATACCAAGCAAAAATCAAATTAAAAATCTGAAGCTGTATAAACATTGTGAGATATAACGTTTCAAACTTCGTTAATCGCAAGAATAATAAAAATAGTAAAAATAGTAGAAAACAGCAGCAGAACTTCACCCTTAAAATAATTAGAAGTAGGAGGAAGCAGCAATAGGTTATAGTATATTGCTCAATAACAAAGTGAAAGTTGATTTGCAAAGTTAGGTAGTTAAGTCGTTAGCCTAGCTTAAAACCAGGATGGATGGATGAGAGGTGGAGGAATTTATCCACAAACATAAAACCATCCCCATTCATTCTGGTTTGGTTAGTCCTTGAGCTCATGTTATTATGATCA
>JAANSO010001395.1:0-17312 GCA_036507315.1 Lepidocyrtus fimetarius | reverse complement strand
AAGTGCGGATAATCGATTTAAAACTTTTAATTGGTAAGCTAATTAAGTTTTAAATAGGTTTACTAATTTATCCAGATGCAATGTAGAAATCAAAGTTTGTAGGAGTGTTGTGTTCTCTGGATGGATTCTGGATTTCGGTTTTTGTTTAAATACAGATTTTTTAATTACAGGCACTTTAATTAAATCCAATGGCACAAAGTAAACTAAATGATTTCGCCGGGAGGCTCGGGAAAAATCCAAAAGGGCTCGGACTTGGATTAAAGATTGTTGCTTTAGGTGCCGCAGCGGCTTATGGGATTAGTCAGTCCATGTACACAGGTATGGAAATGTTAAGTTTTGGATTCACTATCACTTCTGTAACTTACTGATTAATGGTTGTTTTTATTGCATGGGGTTTTATAGTGGAGGGAGGTCAACGTGCCATAATTTTCAGCAGATTAGGAGGTGTTCAAAATGACATATTCACCGAAGGTCTTCATTTCCGAGTTCCTTGGTTCCAGTATCCCATCATATACGATATTCGTTCCAGACCTAGAAAAATCTCTTCACCGACAGGAAGTAAAGATTTGCAAATGGTCAACATTTCCTTACGTGTTCTCTCTCGACCGGACGCCATTTCTTTACCAGTAATTTATCGCCAACTGGGACTGGACTATGATGAAAAGGTTCTTCCTTCTATTGTTAACGAGGTGTTGAAGAGTGTCGTTGCAAAATTTAATGCTTCCCAGTTAATTACTCAGCGTCAACAAGTAAGATTAATTAATTATTTTTTATACTTTTCTGAAAGCAGCATATCTTGAAAGATATATGTATCTGATTGATTTTTTATTTATCTCGTTTTAAGGTTTCTCTTTTGATACGACGTGAGCTCACGGAAAGAGCAAAGGATTTTAACATTATTTTAGACGACGTTTCCATTACTGAACTCAGTTTCGGTAAGGAGTACACAGCTGCTGTTGAAGCCAAGCAGGTTGCCCAACAAGAAGCCCAGCGTGCTGCATTTGTTGTAGATCGAGCAATTCAGGAGAAGCAACAGAAAATTGTCCATGCTGAGGGAGAAGCAGAAGCTGCTAAAATGATATCCTTTTCATACAAAACTAATTCTTTTTTTAATTTCAGGAATATTTTATTTAGCTTGCTTTAAATGATGTTCACAGGCCAATTACTGATTGCTTTTTTAGCTTCCCACTGTAAATCTTGGTGGTAGATTGAAGAATAATAATCTACCATTGTAAATGCAGTGGAACATGTACTTCCGGTTGAAATGACTTGTTTTTCATATTTGAAAGACGATCTTTCCTTGAAGTACAATTATACTTGGAGCTTGAAAAGTTCTGATGGGCTTGCTTTAGTAATCTGACCAAAGCAAACTAATTATTAATAACGAATTGCTAATGCGCATTTTATTCCAAAACATCATGAAACAATATTTTCCTTAATGTAATGTTTACTTGGGCGAAGCTATTGGTCAAAATCCAGGTTACTTGAAGCTGAGGAAAATTCGGGCCGCACAAGGGATTGCAAGGACCGTGTCACAGTCCCAGAACAAGATATATTTGAATGGAAACTCCCTAATGCTTAATATGAGTGACAAGGAATTTGACGATCCTTTGGAGAGACTCGATAAGAAGAGCAAAAAAGCTTTTTGATCCGATGAGGAAATCCAGACTGGGAACACCCTACCGATAATTGAACCAAAATTAATCCTAGGAGAGACTTTTTCTTGTTGTTAGTAGTCATTTCAAGTTTATACACATTATGTTAAATATATGTCCAAAAATAATTTACATTCTCAATGTAAGATTAAGTCAATATTATTAAACTAAATAATATGCAAATACATAGTAGCAAAATGATTGTTCCACAAACTACTAGTAAATGAAAAATAAAAGTAGACAAATCGAATTTGCTATAAGTTTCTAATATACGAATTTTTTATCGCTTTCTTTTTATTAATTATTCTGTTGTTCACTTTATATTACATATTATCCATGTTTCATTACAATTATTGCATAAACAAGATCAAATAATTAACCAGATTATCCTTTTGAATAATCTTATTAGTTAAAATAATAACAAGTAACCGTAAAATTGTACTATTTGATATCCAGGAAAACATTCCTTTCGATGGCAATGAGGAATTTTGTATTACTAATGTACAATTGGAAAATGGAATGGAGTATAGTAGTGCGATGTTGAGTTTTGGTCTTAGTTTTTTGAAAAATAGGCAGTGTTTGTGTTTGTCACATGGCCTAAACCTGGATAAATATTAATTGTTTGGAAAAAACATTTTTCTCAGACACCTTTACTTTTTGTTTTTATTATGTAACTCATTTTATCAAATTGTAAAACATGATAACTGTCGTTGCATGTGGCCTTAGCTAGTTTGTGTAAAGTATCTTGCATACGTCTTTAACTTTGCTTTATGGAAGTTGCCTTTTAATTATACTTGTACATGTGTACTTAAATATTGTTGTTGAACAATGGAATTGTTCATGAGTAGGTACTAGGTATCATAGTAGTCTATAAAAGACGAGCCTAGTGTGTACTTGGACTCTTATTCATAACAATACCGCTAACACTCGCCTGCAGGGGGGGGGGGGGGACGTAACAGTCGTAAAGGGGCACATATCCGCATTTACAATTTTCAAACAATTCTATTCCATTTTTATCCACTCCAAGCAAAATGAACAATCACCATTAGGACTTTTAAATATGAATTTGTAGTTGGTGATATAAAACGTATTTTGATGAAATAAATGCTCTTCATTAACTTTTTCTTCTCTGCTACCTTTCTTTTGCCATTGTTTGTCTGTTTTGTGTCATCTCTTTTTCCTACTAAATTCTGCCCGTTTAGTATCCTACAGGCGCGGTGCGCTATTTCTATGAATTAGTTATTAATCCCAAAAGTTATTTGATTGTACGCCTGTATTAGACAAGATTATCTGCCAGTTTTTATTCTGCCTGCGTATATGTATAAGTTAGAAAAATGTGCAAATTGCAAGGGGAAACTAATAGATGTAATGAGTACTTAATCGTTGTAATCGCAGACATACAAACACTTGCGTTTCCATTCGATCGAAAAATGAGTACATTGTACAAAAGTTTTTAACACACTTCGGTCAAGAAGCCAAATACCTAATCTAGTAGATTATTTTATAGTTTCTCAAAATAATTTACTTACAATTAGTGCATTTATGGAATGTGCGAAAGCCCCATTTATATTTATCTATCAATATTAATTTAACTACGATCTCTTCTGATTTCTTTATAGAAAAACAGTTTGTCCAGAAAAATCGTTATAATGGATATCAAATGGCCGCAGGTTAGTAAGTTTAAATTTGTAAAGCCACACGTATAGTCTCATTCCATCCATCCGTTCCAGACATGATTGATGACATACCACATCACACACATAATATCAAATTACATTAACAATTACATTATCATTCCGGTTTCATCTTTCAAAAGTATCTGTTATTATCCGTTACTGAAAATATATCATTTCATATCAAATCTTGTCTCACTGCGTAGTTAAATCCAAGGTAGATAGAAAACCGTAACGATTCTACAATCAAGTCTTCAGTTACATGCTCATGCTCCTTTTCATTCTTATTACGTGTATATCAGGACGTTTATAAGTATTAGGGTTGTAACAGCAAAATATCTTATTGCCACTACCAGATCAATTAATTGTTACCAACTAGTTATTAACTTGTTAGAGTATGCATATAAATCGCATCAAGCTTGTTTTAGTGACTAGTGCCATATCAATACTTTGATAACAACATTTTACTACTACCAGATTATTTGGTTGTCTGCTCTATGCTATAATGAGAAACAGCAGTCGATATTTTCATATGATTTTAATGGAATTCATAAGTCTCAATGATGATTGGGATTTCCTGGAAGTGAAAGGGTCAACAAGGTCGGGCAATTCTGTCAATGGGCAAGCAGTCCAGGACAGCACAACCCAAGCTACTCCTCCGTGTCAGCATTGCACTAACTAGGCTCCATTTATTCAAGCGATAGTCGTATCTACACACAATACACATATTATTAAGATACTTTTACTTCAGTTTTCGGATCTGATTTGGTGAAAGATTCAAATAAAATTTACCTTTCTACTGTACTTAAAGAAGATGAGCCATCGTTACCTGTAAAAGAAAATATAGTTTGATTGTTTAATTAGTTTACAGCTTTATATTGAAGACGGGATACGGGATTAAAGAATATTGTTTCCTTTGTACCTCCAATCGCGAAAAGGTTACCGTCCACAGTCACCAACTCATGGGTTGACCTATAAAAGTAAATAACAAAAAACGTTTTTAATGCAATCCAGATCCCCAGATCCAGTTAGATTAAGTCTTCGTACTTTCACTTCATCCGTGTGCTAATTAACTAATATTTTTTTATCATATTTTCAACAATACGTTTTGCAAAGTGGACTCCTTTGTTAGTTTGAAAATTGCTTTCAACACTACTGTTTAAGAAATCCGAAGAATTCCAGAGAAATTAAATTATACCTTCGTCTGACCTACTTTCGGTGGCACGGAATTTCTTGCGTAAAAGTGTCTAAGCATTTACTACAACAATGGATTGGCACAAAGAGAATGAGAAAAGTCTAGCGCATGAGATGTTGTAATCTTCCTCTAGCACATCTACCTATACCTAAATGATACCATAGTCCAAACGTGTGTGGCTAGCTTACCGTCTGGAATGCATAGAAGCTATTGTTTCCCATCTCAATCGTCTAGGATCAAACTTTTCTGCTGAAGCAAGAACAGAGCTACCATCAGAACCCCCAACGCAATAAAGGTTTCCATCTAGAGCAGAGACGCCCGCCGAACTCCTTCTTTGTGACAAAGCCGGTACAGACTGCCATCGACCTACATAGAGAAAGTCATTAAATAAATCATTTCCCTCTTTAGAGCAGCTTCAAATGCACAATTCACATATATCTATTATAAACCCTTGCGCTGGAGAAACATACTTTCCTTATTGCATGTTTATAAACTTTACCAATTGCCAAAAAAGTTAATAGAAATGCAACAAACCTTCTCTAGGATCCAACCGTTCAACATTGCTGATTGCACTACTGGCATCCAATCTCTCCCACAGCCCAAACGCAGTTATCCATTGCTGCCAACTTGCAATACCTACGGCGCTGGGAAAGTGCTGGACAGCAACTCCATATTCCTTTTAAATTTTAATAATTTCATCATTGTGCACCTTTAATTTTCTAAAATACTAATAGGTCAGCCATAGCCCGTTGCTTTGCTAAAAATGAAAATAACAGTTTTAATAGCAGTTGGGAGTTTATACAAAAATTACCTGTCAACGGGTCATAACGTTCACAGCTTTGAAGACAAGATGCCCCATCATATCCTCCCACAGCAAATAAAATACCATTCAAAGTGCATAGACCTGCAATAATTTTTATATTCAAGTTAGAAAAAGAAGTTAAGAATAAAGAGTAATATTTCCCCAACAAAGATGAATTGAACGATTGAACATTTAACGTTTTTACGCACTGCATATACGTACAGTAGAGTAGTGTGGTATTTTTAATAAACGGTAAAAGTCACGGTTCTTTTCCTAAAACTGTTATTCTGGATTTTTTAAATTTTTAAGATAGAAATTTAATTATTTTAAACTTTTGAAGGCAACAGATACGATTTATACGGAGTAAAGAGATAAAAAGATTAGTTTTATTTTCTCTCAGCTACATTTACTTATCTTTATATTCATTCCTGAACATGAACTGACAAGAATTACCAAGGGCAAGATATTATCTCACTCTCTTAAGAGCCATTATTAGGGCCAAAATATTTCCAGAGATTGCACCAGTCAAATAGAAGATTAAATGAAAGTTTCCTTTGTGAAAAGATTTGAGAATACCCAAACATCACATCAAAATTAAGGAAACTTTGTATATATGTGCATCTCCTTTAGATAATTTAACAAGTTGTTTGGAATTTCTATTTATATATAGCTTTGAGAATAAAGCAAACCGATCTATTTAGAGTATGAAATTCTTACCTAAACAGGAACGCCTAGTACCCATTGCAGCGATAGGAGACCTTCAAAATAAAATGAAAATTTCAAAATTCCTAGCTACATAAACTTTGCAGGACTAATTTTGGTATCAAGCATTATTACCATTTATTCGTTCTGCTATTCCAACTTTCTCCACTGGAAAGATCACTCGTGCCATCATACCTGTTTATAAAATAATTCATTCAATTTACCGAAACTACTCCACATGTGCACTAAATCTTGAGGATGCGATGCATGCATATAATTTTTTATTTAGCTTCAGTCATAAACAGGCTTAATGTTGCACACATCAGTCCCATCGGACCATTGATACTCAACTTGACTGTTATAATAACGTTTTTGGTACAATTACGATTACGAGAACAGCAATAACCATATTCATAAAAAACCAACTTTAATGCATGCAATTCTTTTTATGCATATAGAATTTTTTCTTACCCTCCAACTGCAAAGATAAACTTTCCCTCACTTGCAACTCCACATCGAGATCTAGGAAGAAGAAAATGTATGCAAATCAATACAAACAAGTTACTTCAGGCACTTTTATATAACCAGGAAAGAAAATAAGTTTGACAAAATTGAAAATTTAAGCAAGTTGAAAAAAGGGGCATAAATGAAAACAAGAGAAGATGAGGGTCGATTTACCGTCTGGTTAGAAGTGGTGCGAGAGCAACCCAACGGTCCGTTCTATTTAAAAGGAACAGAGAAAATCCAATTTATTTTTAACAAAGAATAGATTCTTTCGAGAATGCTCAAAATTTACAATAATAGGTTTTGTTATCGTATCAGCACCATCGAGCAGATAGATAGAAGTATTAAAGCTATTGTGCCATAAAATACATCACGATCACAATTGCCGTTGCAGATCTACTAACACAACAGTTAGAAACTTTGGGGTGACATTATGTTCATTGAGTAGGAGTATTTGCAAGTCTTACCTTGGATTATAACACTCGCATTCGCTATGAATTGCAAACAAGCTCCCACCTCCTAAAAATTAGAAAAAGAAAAATGTTAAAAGAAAGTGATTAATGGTTTTTCATCCTTTGCAACTAAAAGTAGACATCTTTTCAAAAACGTTCGGCATTCTCTAGGCACTGAAAAAGTTTTTTGAGAACATATGCCGATCACTCCGTATTTCACTTGAGACACGCACCACCCTTCAAAAATATTTTATTTTCCTTTTGTAATTTCAAGTTTAACGTCAAACCCACCTATGGAAAAAATATATGGTCTCATCCCATCAGGCCTTCGTTCTTGAGTTCTCTCTGACGTAAGTGATGCCCGCTGCTCTGGAAGCAAGTGATAACGCATCGCCTCTAATAATAATTCTTTGCAACCTGGATCGTCCCTTATCAAACTTTCTGAATCCACGGATGTCATCAAAAATTTACGACCAAGCAACGGCATNTGACGTAAGTGATGCCCGCTGCTCTGGAAGCAAGTGATAACGCATCGCCTCTAATAATAATTCTTTGCAACCTGGATCGTCCCTTATCAAACTTTCTGAATCCACGGATGTCATCAAAAATTTACGACCAAGCAACGGCATTCGAACTTTTGACAGCAACTTTAAAAATTCAACCAGACAGATTTATTTAAATAACAATAATACTGGCGACAGCTTCTATAATGTTAAATTGTTTCAGTCTATTCTATTGTTTGAACAAATGCGTCTGAATTTTATGTGGAAAACATTTTATAAAGTTATGTATATTTTATCTCCCTTTTCCTGCCAAAATTTTGATGGCAAGACATATTATTTTTCATATAAAAGTGAATCATAAAGATGGCTTACTTTCGACAGACATCCACGACGTATTTTCAACATCATGTTTCACCCATGCCATGGCTGCTTCATAAGCAATTTCTTCACTGGCTACGTTCAGTTGGGGCGACCCAAGCAGTTCTTCAACCTTTGAAAACGCAAGAAGGCCAAAACTTTCTTTCAACTTTGCTTTTACAAGTAGAATGATAAAATCAACGTTTCAAAATTTGTTGAATGCGAGAAAATGTTTTTATATGGGGAAAGTTATTGTTAGGAAAAGTTTCTACATTGTGCGCAATGTAGTCCATTTACATATTATTTGCAGTACATAGTTCATATAATGTTTCAATGTGATTAGGGTTAGAATAAGTTTGTTAATTTGGAATTTCAAACTACTCATATATTTGTTGAATAGGTAAATTTTATAAAAACGTGTTGGAAAGTTATACAAAACATGAATTAGAAGACAGTTCATTAGCTAGAAATGGTTTACGGTTTTATTAGCAGAACAGGGCAACCTGAGAACCTGTAAGCTTTCTAAATTCGTATATGAAAAACCTTTCTCCAGAATTGATCATCGTTACACGTGCACTAGACCATTATTATTAAGACCGTGTAAACCTACCCATGATTAAGTACCTCAATGTAGCATAAAATTGCGTGAGTGTAGGAGGGACTGATAGGAAATACAGACTTATGCCTTTGCTTTATTATAAAAATATTTTCTTATCTTTGTCATTTACTAGGTATAGTTCAGTTTTTGTCTTTATGTTTGGCTCTTTCTGATCAGTGATTGTAATGCAGATGTGCAGCTCAGTAACTCAAAATGTTTTGAAATATGACTAACTGTCAAAAGAGTGGCTGGTGGCACATAGCTGTTTCCGAGAGGGGGATATTCAGTCGACTTCAGTGGGTTGGGTACAAGACATTATGATCTAATGATGGTAATTTATTTTCAACCAGAAACGGGGAGGGTTTATGTTCTTTGTTGCTACTTAATATATTTCTCAAATGCACGTACTTTCCATTTGTATTTTTCCAAGAAATTTCGACTTCTACTGTGTTATACGTTCACCCATGTTTCTGAGAAAGTTGAAGAAATGGTATCAGTTACTCACTTCAGAACGTAAAAACGTTTTTTGGCCGTGTGTTCATCAATGCTATGATTCTTAACAAATGGTATGAATGATTTTCACTTTCTTTCTCCTTTGACAATTTGGGAAAAATCTAAATGCATATTATAAGGTAGAGCATCAGCAAATAGTGTAACCTATTCACATAAAGCCATGCAATCTTTTGACAGGATAATTAAGTTTGCGCAGGGAAAGTTAATTTAAAAGACTAACAAAAAGACCAAATAATCATTCAGAGGTTCGGCTTAAATAAATACATTGTATCAATCAATAGAAATCTGCTACAAATTAACCCTAAAACCTTTTTATATGCAATAATTGATTAAGTTGCTGGTCATGAGTAAATATTTTTCCATTATATTTTTATATTTTGCGGTGAAAGCACTACACACATATCAATTTTAAAATATTGCGTTTCAAGAACGAAAGGGAAAATGTTTGAACGCACCTCTTCCAAAGGTAGTAAATTGAACTCTTCCGTATGCATAACTTCCGTAAAATTTTGAAGGGCAAACCTATGGGAGCGAGTTTGAAGTTCTTTGCAAGCGTGTGCATCTGCGAAATTTCCTTATCCCTAGACAGTTGGAAGGATGTAGTTGTCTAAGTAGAAATTTACAACACGCCTCTCGTACCATTGATATTTGTAGAAGACTGGATGCTGGAAGCAAAGCCTGTCATAAAAAATAGGATTTGAATTAAAACAACTTGTGAGGGCAGAAACCAAATTGAATAAAATAGCTTAGTTCATTGTTATGCACACCATGAACAATGCGTTCAACTTTCTTTCTTTTAATAAATGGAATACAGGAAAATATCACGAGATCTAGGTCATCCGCTCCACAAAACTTTTTTTCCATAGAATTTATTATTTAACTCTTGTATTACATGCAAATAAAAACAATATTACACAAAGTAATAAAAAGTGTGGTAAAATGTTAGAGAAAATTAGACTGATTATCAGGGATAGGACGGGGCAGGACTTTTTGACCAAAATACCATTAACCCGGGGGTTTGTGGGTTTTTGGGGATTTTGCCTTTTTGGGGTATTTGGGGGTATTTTTTTTCATAGAATTTATTATTTAACTCTTGTATTACATGCAAATAAAAACAATATTACACAAAGTAATAAAAAGTGTGGTAAAATGTTAGAGAAAATTAGACTGATTATAGAACAAGGTTATGCTTTACGGATAACGTGGGTTTCTGGAGTGTGTACATGAGATTCATTACGTGTTAAATGCACATTACCACCACCACCAACCGTGTGGTAGATTCCTATGAAATTTATGTCGATAGTTAGTACTAAATACAGTTTGTAGCGATAAAAAACTTTGATGCAACAAAAAAAGATAGACAAAATGAGAAAAATCCAGAGAGGTACAACATTGGCATTATGATATTTCTTATTAACATTTAAGCAAAAAGTAGAATAAGCTTGCCTGAACATTTTCCTCCGTAATGAGAATATCCCCAGCGTAGGCATAATCTATTAGTTGTTTCATTGCATCTGGGTCAATCTCATGGATTGTTATTGCTTTCTGGGTCTTTTCTCGCCATGTCGTCTGTACAGGATAAAAAGTCAAGTAATTTAGCTTGTATATTGAACAGAATCATCGTCTCTTCAAGATTCAAAATTACTCTATACATCCAATTACCCATGTCGCAAGCAATCGAATAACAAAAAGATTGGAAAAAGTTGCTATATTAGTCTGTGTCTGACTTTCTTTTTCTGAAACTTCATTTAATGGAGAGAACATGATAATACTTTAGTAAATAACAGAACTTTTTGTCTGCCAAAACAGATTGACCTTTCCTATTTCTATTCCTCGCTGTTTGGCACATATCAATAATAATCATGATTGGAATAGTCAATGGCATTTTATAGAGGAGCCATCTTGAACCACTTGAACTTCTAAAAAACAAAATATCAATTTTCGGGTTTTAATAATAATAATTCTCTACTAACAGAGACTTTTTGCAAAACAAAACGTTGGGTTGTTTAGAGTGAAGATCGCAGATGTTCTTGTATTAGGTTTCCAAGTTAATCTTAATATAAATTCAGAAGGCTGCATCTCTTTTTAGCTACACAGGCGATTAGGTACACTTGAATTGTACGCATATTTGGCTTACCACCTCACGCTAGCGTAAAACAAGACAAATACATTTAGAATGGCGTAGGTATTCTACATTCATTTGTATTATATAATTACTTTCCCCTGGCCAGGCCACGTGAAGATTCTTTGTTACAATATCAAATCAAGATTTGAAGTTGTTGCTTACCGTTAAACATTGCATGGAAGTACGGACTGATGGCAGCAAGTACCACTTTATGTGCTGGTATTGACACGTTTCCGACATTAATGATTACATCGCACAGCTGCAATATAAAAAGAATGGAATTAAATAACAAATTACTTAGAGTTGATTATTCGGTTTTGCATTAAGAATATGTACGACAAACAATGAGCTTGAGCATGATTTTGCAATAATGAACGATACATAATTTGAATTATTGCAAATATGAACGAGAACTTTGATAGGACTTGGGATAATAGGATTCGTAAAACATAATTACAATATTGGGTATGATCTTCAAACTCTATTTTTATTACTTTGAGATATCCCTTTTTTGTAAAAATGTCAGGTTTGTAAATTTGCGTAGCTTTTGTAATGTTTTACGGAAGGAAAAATTCCAATAATAGCATGTCCAAGAGGACAAACATAAACATGTCTGCAGCTCTTTGCTTACTTAAGATTGATGTTTAGTTAGGCATTTCTAGAGACAGTAAAGCTCACTCCTCCATTTGTATTCGGATTAAAAGTAAAAAGTGCTGCATTGCGTAACTGAATTATTGTCTGTTGTTTGATTACCTCATTATTAGCTCGCATCTGGTTTAATGCATTGAAAGCGTTGACAGCATGATTGGGATTTTTATGAGAAAATGGTAGAGTAAGCGGTTCAGTGCCACCGCTAGCAGTGCTTGTAGGGGAGGCGGGTGTTCCCAATGAAAGTAAATTGGTTGCGGGCATCACGATCTCCTAAAGGAAGCTTGAGGGAGATGCGACCAGCCGGTAAAGTCAGCGATTTTCTTTCAGTTGTTGTCGTGGTCGTTGTAGCTGGTACAGCTGCAGTGGAGTCGAGTCCCATTTACTAGCCGGACGTTTTCTTTCACTTGATTTATAACAATTGCTATGTTTAATATAAGGCAAACAAATAGGTTTATCTAACTTGCTCGACTATAATAATGATTTGATACTGTATGCTATTGTGTTCATGTACATGATTTTGTAAAAAGGATGGAAGGAGACGTTTTAAAATAGAAAGATTCTGTTCACATGTCAAGCCCAACTTCTCAGGAAAAGATCAATCTTCAACATCTAGCTGTCCTCTTCGAAATTGGAAAATCCAATAAGAAGGGTTTTTGCGGGGTATTGTGTATGGTTGATTAGTGTTGTCTTTTTCCTTTTGTTAAAGTTGAATCTTTTTAGGTCTCTCTCCAAGATCAAAAGATATGTTTAATCTGAAAAAATATATAAACATTAAGTACGAGTCACACAAATGTTATTCTTACAATGTCAGTATAAAGTTGTAGTTTGCTTTTTGAAAAATATATTCCTAACTGCTTTACTTTCCCTTGCTTTCCCTTTTCTTAAAAATTATATTCCAAACAGATACAAACAGGATGTTGTCATGTTCATGGCAAACTTGATCTGAAATTTCCCCTTGCTAAACTATTTTGCTGTGGAGCAAGCAGGAGAAACGGAAGATACATTTTATTGTAAAAATAAAGCAGTTATAATCCCTCTTCGTCTTTACCGATTCCCTGATTCGTTGTTTTTTAGCTGTTGTGAAATAGATGTCATTTACACCAAATGCACTTTATTGCAATTGTGCAACACAATTGTATTTCAAATATTCTTAAAAGATAGTTTAATATGAGCATATAAAAGCACTAAAGCTTCCATATAATCTAGGAAAAATGGTGAAACACGCAGAGGGAGATTTTTTCCATAATTCCCCAAATCTCTACACTTTTCACAGCTTTTCCCCTTCTCACAACTCATGCACCGCAATAATCTTCAAAAACAAGCAAGATTTCAGGATGCAGTCAACTCACATTTTGTTGTGATTCTCATGATTGTCATTCCAACCTAGTCTTTTGAGTGCGTGTGTACAATATTCCGAAACCCTCAAGAAGATAACAAAAAATAAATAGCTGGCCTTGTCTCAAAATGACTATTGAAACGAACTCCAAGAAGTAGCAATTTTCTGGATGAGATCCATTAACAACAGCTTCTGGAAATGCGGTGGGGGAATCTTTCCTTTATTTTTTGTAATCAGTAAAAGTAATAGCTCATCATATAAATAGGTCTTTAGGGACGGTCTCTTTAGAAATTGCTTTTGCAGCATATTGACTTTCATTACTATTCATATAGCTGTTCAGTTCGGGAAAGTGGCTAAAATTCACAATGATTATGTCTCTGAATTATGAAAATTAAAAGTCGTACTATGAAGTGTAATTTTATTGAAATTTTGATTTGTGTTTATGGGATGCTAGTGACGATAGTATAAATTAATTGAAAATATGCATAAATAAAGCTCATAGGTCCTTACTACATTGCCACTATTTAGAATCCTCAAAATAATTACGGAAATGAAACCGAACTTCATACATCGCACAGGCAATAAATATTCTTTTTCCTTCCTGGGGAAATTCTCACCACTATTTCTCCAAATTGGTGGCAGCGACTTTGTTTATTGTGAGAAATGTAATGTGCTGTAATGCATGATATTGAATTGATTTACTTACCAAAAAAGGTATTTAGAAAGATGGAGTAATATTTCATTCTATAACGTGGCAAGTAGAAATATCTATTGTCTTTGATCATGACCAGCAGACGTGGTTTGCTCCATAAATCAGGCCTTTTGGAATGTTCTTAATTTTTCCTATAATGCTAGGCACATGAATAGATTGATTCCCCATAGATTTAATATTTCAGCTAGTTCAGTTGTTCAAGTGAGCCAAATACGTAATTATATTCTTTAAGCTTAACGATAAAGAAGAAAGACTCCGCACGTCCTTTGAATTTAATTAAACTGTCCAGTACAGTGTAAATAAGTTCTTTTATCGCACTTGTTCGAATAGCCATTTTTACAATAGGTTTTTTGTTTTCGTTCTCTCACAATGGTACATAGGTACTTGAGAAAAACGCGCTGATAAAACCTCCCGAAATACAAGCTTTAATATAATATAATACTTACAAGCTTTAATTCAGAGCAAGTAGGATAAAGTTCCAATTCGTTTTTCATCCAGACAAGAAAACAAATTTTCTGAAGGTAGGTGCAAAGGTAGCTAATTGAAGCTTCAACACATTAATCTTAATTTGGCTTCTTCAAAAGACTCGCAAACTAACTTCAGAAATATATGAAATTACTTTACAAATATAGTTTGTTTGTCTGCTAAAAGCTGAAGCATTTTTTAATGAATTTACATTAAATTTTACAAAAAATGTTGTTTTTAAGGATTTGTAAGAGGTTCCTTTTTGTAATACGGACAATCTTTTGAAAGAAATTTTTATGGTCTAGTTGAACATAGCACTATAGCATCAAAGATTTGACATTGAATGCACCATCTTGTTTATAGTCCATTATATTTAGTAGCAGCAGTTTGTAAGATGGATAATGCAAGCCCACCAACTGGGCTTTACAATCTCTAAAACCTCTTGCAACTGCGTATGTGTGAGTTATCATCCACCTCCTGTGCACTTCAATATATACATTTTTCATTTTAACCGATTTTTGTAGAAAATATACTTTCTCCTACATCACTTTTATACTTACTAAAAGGAAACAAAAGTCGTTGGTCATACGTTGTTTATCTTATTTGGGAAGTTTAAATAAACTAATTTGAAATAATCCCTTGATTTCTTACAGCTTCTTACGCATTTCATTTGTATTTAATCGATACACATACTTATAATCATTTGCCTACAACCACGATGGCATGGACTATTCTGAACATAACCAGACGTGAGTCCAAACCAAAACAAAAATTTGTTTTTCTTTTTGTTGACTCATGACGGCAAACTTTCTCAAGAAGTATCCTCAAGAAAGAATAAGAGTGCATTGTACCATGATGAAGTACGAAACTGGTAAATTCAATGAAAATGTTACATAATGAAATAAAAACTGATAAAAGACCCTCATGCCCTTATAGTCAAAACGAAACTCCACGTCATCTCTTTATATGCTTTGTATGTAACTAGATTAATACGTGTCAAAATGAATACTTGTGGTAACATGTGATTTTGTGGAGTATAACAAAAAGAAAATAACACAACAAAGGTTTTCATTTCATTGTCTACCTGTATTTTCAACAAAATCTTTTGCCTACCGTGCCCACTATGACAAATAAAACTTTGAAGATATGGGCAAATTTGCTTTTCCCAAAAAGTATTATTGTGTATTGAAAGATAAATGAAATGAAAGTGAAGCTTTCTCCGTGTTCTGATAGTTTGAGTTATATAAAGGTAAACGTAAGCTATTCTTTACATTTGGCAATCATCGTATATACATATACACAATAAGCAATTGACTTTCCTTGAAATGTATTCAAGAGCACTTAAAAATGATCTGATATCTTCCAGATCAAAAGACAGGAAAAAGTTTATACATTTCATGGTTTAGAAGCCAACCCAAAGACAATTTAATATATTTTGTGCAAAAGATAAAGCAGACGAAATGATTATTTCTGTATAACATGAAGTTCAATCACAAGTATATTAAATTGTACGGTTTGTTACCTAGAAAGGTGAATTTACCTTCATACAATCCTATAATAATTGCTTTCACTTTTGTGGTATTTTACATGCATAGAAACATATTTTGAGTTGCGTGCTGTGCGAGTTATTTTTTTCCCTTACTTTAGATTGGTTCTGCAAAACATTAATGCGATGGAAGACCTCCAACTAGTTTTATGGTTCTGATGCACTCGTACGCAAAGAACGCAACCATTGAAAATCGTTATTAAATTATGTTATATACTCCTGTCAATCAAAAGGCTTATAATAATAAATCCAGCCACACGTGTTGTCTAGAAAATGTAATGTGTTTTCATGCAATTGCATCTATAATATTCAACATAAAATGAAAAAATTGAGTCAATAGTAAAACGTTCATCTACCGTTTAACTTAATTCGCTTAAATGTAAGTGCAAAGATAAAAATTGATAGTCAGTAACTTAATATTCAAGGATATGTATTTTCTTGCTTATAATTATTTAATTGAACAGAATAATACTTTATAAGGAATACTTGCATGCACAATAACTTTCTATTACGGTTAAATAAAAATTGCATTTTAATCTTTAATTCCAATAAAGAAAACTGAAATAGAAAGTAATAAAATCTCAATGCCAATAGTGGTTTTATAAAAGTGTGCACAATAAAAGTACAATGCAGCATATATTACTGTTAATTCTTCACCCATTCTTTCTTGTTTGACATGTTATAGACTTTCTCTTTTTTGTACATTCTCGCATTATTTCAAACTTTTTATCCAAACTTTTAAAGAAAAACGTATGCAACCTAGCAGGTTTTATGAGCATTCATTCCCTGTCAGTGCAGCGGAGCATAGAGCATTATTAAAGTAACACATGAATAACTTTTGACTATGGAAGGAAATGTTACTTCTGAAACTTCTTTTCTGCTCATCAGGATTAGAGTTGAGCGAAATTCGTTCATTGTGTACTTTTCCCTTTTTAATATTTGTTAGTAGAATGGCTTTCTCAGATAGAATTTCTCAGAGCAAAAACTCTTTTCTACACATTTATTGTTGCTCAGCTTAACAACAGTGAAAACAAGATCTTTCTTCAAAATCTGTTTTGATGTGCAACGCATAACAACAGGACAAACACTCGCCATGACATGCATGCATGTATTGTTGTAACAAAAAATATGCACACAAATCCGTATCATACCGTGCCAGAGGTTGTTTCTTTGAACATTAGATCAGCATTGTCTGAAGAAACAATTTTACTCATTTTTTCTTTTGAAACTTTCTCAGCCAACACAATAGACGACAATCACATATTAAAAACAGAAGAAACACACTGCACTGCTTTCTATTGGTCTAGTCTGGCTCGCTTACGCAATAGATTTGATGTCTATAATGAAAAAATATGCTTCCAGTACGCTTTACTGAGAGCACTTCCTCTGTTTCCATTTTTAGAAACCAAATTATTGTATTTTTTCTTTGTTTGCAATTGACATCGCAGCAGTGCAGTATTAGGATGCATTACATAATAAGTACATTAATGTTGGCTCAGCTAGCTATAAAAATGCAATAGAAA
>JAANSO010001394.1:0-17313 GCA_036507315.1 Lepidocyrtus fimetarius | reverse complement strand
CCCTTTTTTCATATCACTTCGATGATGCTTTTGAAGCTATTGGATCAGAACAAAAAATACATGTCATGAAATCATGAATGTGAAGAGGATTCCCAAAAGTGAAAGGATTGGGAATAAAAAAGTGTTTCAAAGTGCACGATTACATTAAATCTTAAATCTTGAACTCACTAACTGCTACTGATAAGGAGTAGTGGAGGGGAATAAGCAATAAAAGATATGCAGAGAAGTGCGGTATGAAAAATTCACATGCATGCCATTTTTTATTCATCGTGGCGGCGTCAACACTACTGTACAACACCGTGGTTAGTTTAGTGAAGTTCTTTTTTAGAGTGGAAAATGACGTAAATTTTAAATACTGAGAACTGTCAAAACAATTCATATTAAAAACCCTTTCTCTATCAATAATCTTTGGACTGGGTTGAAGGACCAGGAATAGTTGGATCTTAAAAGACAATTAAATTTTTATGTAGGAATAAAGAACACATACGGGAAATACTGCGGTGTCAAGTGTTCACCTATTAAGATCAGTCGTTGTTAATTGCATATCTAAGGGTACCAGCGTCTACTGGAAACTCAGTTACATCACAGAAAACTATCAACTCACATACTGCTTCCATAACTTTTGTTATTAGAAGAATAAGTTATATAAGAAAAGACAAAAATAGCTTTAGAAATTTGTATTCCATATTTTAGTACTTTTCCTATCATATCTGTCTTACATCCACTGTGATAGACAAATTAAATCAACTTTGTATCCATTATTCAAAGATATCATTCCAGGTTTTAGACTACATGTAAAAAAACCACTTCCTAGAATGCTTCTAGACTTTCGAATTGAGAATATCAGACCTAGTTTTTAATTTTATATTTGTATTGTGACTCACGTAAATGAATGTAGATCACTAGATTTTTGTAGCTTTAATTCTCTCAGATAGAGCTTTATCAACATAAAATATCCTACTGTGTGCTTCTACGTCAAAGAAATTTGTAGAGCAAATTTATTCAGCTGTAATATGGATTAAAAGTTAATTTTGACAAAAGAGATAAGTGATGATAAAGTTTTGAGTCTAAAAAAGTAATACTACAAAGCCTTGGCAAACAGATAAGATTAAAAAAGCACAGGTGATGAATACAAAAAAGTGAATGCGTCAGTCTGTTCTGTTCTGACCATGCTCTAAATTTGTTACATTTTTTACTAAATTGACTTTGACGATTATGATATCACTATTTCGCAGCTGAAACAACGGATTTGTTGGATATTTATTACACAATTTCCACAAACGGCCCTTTTTTATGATGTTTCGTGAAATGGAATACTGTGTTGGCTAGAGAGACATGGCCGGATTGTCACTATTGCTAATTATGATAAGAACTGGTGGTAGCAGTGTTGTTAGTTAGTAGTTAAATATAACATTTTTTGTTGTATTAATAACCGCCCTTTAAATCTTCCCAAGGCTGTTTTTATTTGTTTTGACAAAAGGTGTTTTAAAGAAGCGGCTGATAAGCAATAATTAGGGATAACTTTACTGTAACGGAAAGTACGTTAGCACAATTAATGCAAAATGAGAATAAGAATGCAAACGTGTAAAATCATTTTGGCCACATCACTGATATGGTTCTTGATCGATGTGGTGCTACTTTTTTACTACACTGACTGCCGGGGTGCTGGGTAAGCAATGACTTTTATGCATTTAGATTTTTAATTGAACTAAATCACGCAATTTAAAAGCTAATACAAAATATTACTTTGTATTTTTGCAGCTGTGGAGGAGGGGGAGGAAGCTCGAAAGGACCATCTGCGGATCCCTTGGTACAAAGTGATGATAATCAAGTTAATCTTGTAAATGTACGTGATGTTGAGGATGAAGATTTTGATGGGGTAAGCGATTTTTAAAAATATGGTTTTTATTGAAAGTAAACAAAATTACCAATTATAATATTTTATTGATTTCTAGGATGATTCCAAATATCCGAGGAGTAGATTGCATACATGGGATCTTGCTCCTGTTGTTGGTGAACAACCAGGGTCACCTGGCGAGATGGGTCGCCCTGTGAAATTACCTCCTGCAGTTGAAAGACTCGTCTCCGATAAATTTAAAATTAACCAATTTAATGTACTTGCATCTGATGCAATATCACTCAATAGGTCTCTTCCAGACGTAAGACTTGCCGGGTAAGGAAATTGAAACATATTAATATTAGAATATCTAAACATTATTCTTTGAGAGTAAATAACAATTTATTTATTTGCTTTTTTTAAATAGTTGTCGGTCAAAGCAATATCACAAGTATCTTCCAGACACATCGATTATTGTAGTTTTCCACAACGAAGCTTGGTCAACTTTGCTGAGGACTGTGCATTCCGTTATTAACCGTTCTCCTCGGACCCTGCTCAAAGAGATTATTTTAGTTGACGACGCTTCCGAGAGGGATTTCCTTGGTAGAAAACTTGAAGATTATGTTTCGCGTCTTCCAGTACCAGTACATGTCTTAAGAACCCATAAAAGGTCAGGACTCATCCGTGCCCGTCTGCTTGGTGCCAAAAATGCAAAGGTAATTCATCAACAAAAGCAGGTTATATATATATCAATATAATGCCAAACTGTCTTGCTTTTTAGGGCTCGGTATTGACGTTTTTGGATGCTCATTGTGAGTGCACCGAAGGATGGTTGGAACCACTGCTCCATGAAATTGCCACGGACAAAAAATCTGTCGTGTGTCCCATTATCGATGTCATTTCAGACAACAATTTTGAATATGTCACGGCTTCCGATATGACTATGGGGAGGATTCAATTGGAAGCTTAATTTTAGGTGGTATAGAGTGCCTCAAAGAGAAATGGACCGAAGAAATGGTGACAGAACACTGCCACTCCTAACTCCAACAATGGCTGGTGGTCTTTTCTCCATCGATAGAGATTATTTTTACCAGATTGGTGCCTATGATACTGGAATGGACATTTGGGGTAGCTAAAACTGAACAAGCTAAATGTTTTCGAAACACGTATTGTAATTTATTTTATACTTTCATTTTTCTGTATTCTTTCAGGTGGAGAAAATCTCGAGATGAGTTTTCGGGTATGATTGGTACATTTATTATAATTTAAAGATATTTGAGAAATGTGGATGAAATAACGTTGTCGTCGACGATAGATTATATTCATTAAAACTTAAATGTAAGAGCAGGTTTGGCAATGCGGTGGACTTCTCAAAATTGCTACATGCTCTCATGTTGGGCATGTTTTCCGTGATAAAAGTCCTTACACTTTCCCTGGGTATGATTTTAAATTAGAAAAGGAACCTTGTGTCTTGCTAAATGAAATATTTATTTTAATTATTTTACAAAACAAGGGGAGTTTCAAAGATTATTCTACATAACACGGCGCGGGTCGCCTCCGTTTGGTTGGATGATTGGAAACAATTTTATTTTGAAATGAGTCCAGGTTATTATGATTTCATTAAATTTTTGTTTTCTTTTTATGTTTTCAATCTTATATTGTGTGCCAGTCAACTCATGTACCTATCAAGTCTTTCAAATTCTATTCAGAGTATATTTTAACCAACTATAAACATTTTTGTAGTATCGTTGCTGTGTCGTTTGTCAAGTAGTTTTTGACTAATCTTGCTACTTATTTATAGCGTAAGCCTTTACTACTAGCCTTTCTGCCCAATTTCGCTTACTTACGTAATTTGTTAAAACTGTAGGTTTGGTAAGTTAATATTACTAAAAACGAAAACAAAATTATTGTAGAAATATGGAGGGTATTTTAAACAATTTAAACTAAAAAGTTATGGTACTTAATAATAATTTCATCATCAAAGTCAAAATCAGAAAGCCAACGCATTGTGCAAACTACTAAGGAAGAACAAGATGATAAATGTTTTAACGATACTAGTTTTTTAAGCAATCTAGTAACACCTATTATTGATATTATGATAAACAATAGGTCTGGATGTGTGGGGGTCGTCTAGTGATTACACCTTGTTCAAGGGTGGGTCATGTATTTCGCAAAACAACACCATACACTTTCCCAGGCGGCACTTCACGAATAGTTGATAAAAATAACGGACGGTTGGCAGCCGGTAAAAATTTTTAATCGCAGATTAAAAACCACTGCCTGTTTACAATGGCAGAAACGCAACAAGAGTACATCAATTTGAACAAATTTTTAATTTTTCAGTCTGGCTCGATCAATGGCGTTCATTCTACTTTGCCATGTTTCCAGGTCATATTTTTACCTTAAAACGATTATCGTAGATAGCACCCACCCGAAGCACCCCACCACCACCGATTTATTGAGTTTTACATTTATCACAGTTTAGTTAGCACGGATTTTAACAATATTATTACTGTTTTATTCAAAGGATTTAATATGATTTGATTTGATGAAATTTTATTCTTTTAATTCACCACCACACAAGCACACGCTTCAAAAAATCGTTTAATCTTTTATCACGCTTACATTCTGTTTGACCGCTTTTTAGTTTGTATGTTTTCTACTTTTTTCGTTTAATTTTATGTTTCTTCTTTCTGCTTCCTAACCTCTATAATTATTGGTTTTGGGTTATTTGTTACTCTCTTTCCCTTTCCTTAACTTTTAGCACCAATGATCCATATTTTCCATAAAATTAATTTTATTTTAAAACGAATATATCTAGGAGCAAGGACAGTTGACATCGGAAACGTTTCGGAACGTTTAAAGCTAAGGAAGGACTCTAAAATGCAAGAGTTTCCGTTGGTACTTGGAAAATATTTATCCTGAATCACCAATGCCTTTAGACTATCACTATTTGGGAGAAATTAGGAACGAAGATAACCAATACTGTCTGGATACAATGGGAAGGAAAAGCGGAGAAATGTTAGGAATGGGATATTGTCACGGACTTGGAGGAAATCAGGTAATATTTTGATTTTAAAAGTTGCACTGCACCTGCCAAGAAGTGAAGTATATAGTATAATTTATTTAATTTAAATTTTATAAACCAGGTATTTGCCTATACCAAAAGACAACAAGTCATGTCAGATGACAACTGTTTGGATGCTACGTCTTCCGGTACGAACGTAAAATTGGTAAGATGTCATGGTCTTGGAGGAAACCAAGCTTGGCATTATAGTCTGTCGGAAAGAACAATTAAGCACGTGGCTAGTGGAAAGTGCCTATCAAAGCCGTCGCCCAATGACCTTACGACCCCAGTGTTGTCCCATTGCGATGGTTCTGAAGGCCAAAAATGGACAATGGATTCAAAGTTTAAATGGCAAGCTCAACATGAAAATGATGACGAAGTCTGAAGAAAAATTTAAATAGATCTACATATATTTTAGCAATGTAGTAGGGTGGTGCATGGTTAGCTGTTGTTCTACAGTATATCTCTCGAAAACTAAAATATCATTAATTTTCCCATTTTTAAACTCTGTTGAAGCTTTTTTAGTTTGTTGCATATCATAAGTTCACATGTACAAGAAGAAGGTTTACAATATGATGAGACTGTTTAGGTGTATCAAATTATAATAATGATATAAAGTGAACCAAACTTTTGCAGATTTTTTTTAGATCATTTGAAATGTTGTCCAAACAATTTCAAGAAAGGTTTAGATTAAAGAAAAAACATAGAAAAATGCCAATAATATCAATCAAATTGTATTCAAGAATAATTCGCAATCATATATATATCTACACAGGTAGTATAATCGATGCATATCCAGCAATCAAAAAAGTGCAAGTACTTTATATAAACCTAAGTAATAATTAATTATATATAGCATATGAAGAAGAACATTATCAATATTTGTCATCATTATCCAGTCATTTAAGATTAAGCATAGTAGTAATTATTTATTATATCGATTTATTAATTAAATTTTTATTGCATTTATTTTATTGACTTTTTGAAATCAGACATCACTCACTACTGTATATTTTAAGGCATGACTATAAAAATCAAAAGATGACCTTTAGAAACTCCCGGCTCATTATTATCAATAATGTGTTTTACAATTTGTGGTACTTTATTGCAAATCAAACATTCCAAAGCGTGATATAGATGTAACATATCCTCACCCGTTTATGTAAAGTATCTTCAACACTATTCATTGTTATTGTTGAATTTCGACGATTGATTAGGTAAAAAGGAATTTGATTTGTATAGTATTAAGGTTATATATTGTCACCGTAATAATTATATCATCATCTCAATATTTTTATGATTCTTGTAGCAGTGAGATTTTTTGTAATAGATAGTCGTATGAAATGTAAATTATTGTAAAACTGAATCAGTTCCAATAATAAGCTGATTAATTTAAAACGGTATTAATTAATAATGCATAGTAATATTTATTTCACATTTGTTTTCAGTAGACCTGAGATAATAATGAACATTGGATATCATAAAAGTAGTGCTATTTTTAAAAATCATGTACTTTTAAAACTTATGAGATATTGAACATGAATAAAGACCAAGAGATATCAGTAGTACTAATAGTACTTATTTAAGAGTTGGTACTACGACTGATATTGATAATAAAAATAATTACAATATTTGGCAGTTTTAATTTCATTTATCGTTAGAGCTGAACAAACGCTGTATATTATGATTGAACAAAAACTATTAAGACGGTAACAATCGTAAAAATTTCGTATGGAGTACAACATTACTGGAAACGATTCTATTCACACAATAATCCTAATACAGATAATTATATTATTAAAGCTTAGATTTTAAAGACTCCCAAGTATAGTTTGACTGACATTTTAAATAGTTGCTGGCGGTAAGACATTAATATACCCTGTGAGTGTACTTCAAGATTTTTGAAGGATAAACTAAACTTAGAGCATGAGCATGTATATTATTAAATATTCAAATGACCCTGTTTACCTGAATTCTGTTATAAAGTCAAGACGCCAGAAATAGACCTTTTCTAAAATATTCATTCAAAGTTCCATGTACGATACATGACTAATACCTACTAGTATATATACATAGATGCTTTCTTCTTTCTTTCTTTCTTAGAACCAAATATTTAGCAAACGAACAAAAAAGGATTCTGTTTAAAACTTACTCCCTCAGTCACTTTTCATAATAACGGACGTGTTTTCTACCAAACAGAAATTAGATTTTCCATTATAAATTTTTGATGTGGGCGCTTCATAATGAGATTCTAGTTTAGTGCCTAGCTTAAAGGCATGCTGTTTTAACTCCGCCTTGTAGCAAATCATAACTTGATGACCAAGATAAATTACCCATACAACCATAGAGGGGAGGAAATAGAGTCGCAGAGCTCCCTGGAGAAAGTAATCTTCATCCGACGACAAATAGAGAAAGATTGCACATCTTGCCAACTCAAAGTATGAACCGCAAGGATTTCCTTCAGAGAGAAGCCCAATAGACGTCAGTGTGATCAGGAGATATGCCACTGTCATTGCTACTGTAAGCTCATCAAAGTTCTGTAAACAAACGGGGAAACATGAAACCATTAATGTCCTTTTTTACCCAAAAGTATTCAACACTTGAAACATTTGTGAATGTGAAAGGACAAAATTATTTCAGAGAAATCAGCAATTTTGCGTTTCTACAAAATTATTTAGAGCACAAAAACATATGTCAATGTAGATACGCAGATTATTCAAAGTAATGTTAGTTTCAATTCGTGTAAAAAGGAAAAGTGCTACAAAGCATTTCCCTTTGCGGAATTGTAGATGAGTTGGGAAAGAATCAAAGAAAAAAAGGGTCTTTTCTTGATACACATAAAGATCTTTGCACTGGCACATCTACCACCACCATCATCCAGAAGATGCGGCAGGGAAAAGATCAATCAGCCTTAAGCTACACAAACATCGCATCGCATTCTCGTAAATACATAAAGAATTTAGACGGATTAGGCACGTATAAAACTTTTCATATGATATGATGAAGATAAAAAGGTAGAATTATTCATCTCACTTTCTCTTTATAGTTTAGCAGTAACTTACCCCTTTACGTAGAGCAAACTTTTGGAAGCACACCAAAACAGCAAAGAAATGGATGAGGAGGTAGACTTGGAGCCACTTCGGTAAGACTATAGTAAACTTGGGCCTAGGTGTCACCTTTGTATTCCCAAATAAAGATTAAAAACATCAGATCACTCTCTAGAGTATAAGGTAGTAACATTACTTCTTTCTCAAAACGGACGCTGACTAGAAACCGTTATTCATCTGCTTTTTTCTAGTACCACCACCGCCACAACTATTCCAACACTACTCATCCTTATGGTTTGAGAAAGAAAGAATAAAAGTTCCAGTAACTAAACTAAACTCCTACACATGCCGCAACGTAGCACGTTCCTCCGTGCTTTATTTGCAGCAAACACGCCAAGAATATTAACTATAAACCAAAAACAGTAGCACACACAAACAACAAAGAAATGTGCTAAGCGCTAATACTTTGAATAGATTTCTATTTTGACTATACACCAACAATTTAAAGATTTTGATCCTTTTATTCACAAGAGAAATACCAAAACTTTAAAAGTCATAAATAATTCCTTGTATTTCTCACCAAGTAAATACTAAGCGATTCCATCCATCGCTTTCACTTTTTATATTATATAATCATTATCTGAATATCGGATGGGTACGGGTGTGTCTTGCGGTGGTTACTACAAGTTGAAGAACATTTCAAACTTGGAGTTTATCATAATAATAACAATGACAGAACACAGTATAAACAAAGATTAGATACATAACTGAAACTAGAATCTTTATCGAGTGATGCAAAATAAGTCAGCATTCAACGATAGTATATTTTATACGTACTTCTGTGAGTTGTATGTAGAAAAAATGATAGATGAGAAAAGAGGATAATTCTTTTTATGTCTCGCACAATGCTTTCTTTTTTGAAATTGTATACATATTCGTTTCATAACTTTGTTGTGTCAGAAAACTTTAGATTCCGATTATTTCAAGTCTAAAAATACGTGTAGGCGACAGTTTAATGTACAAATTTGCATTTTCCCCATGATACTTATTACAATATTGATTTTATATCCCAAGTGAAACAATAAGCAAAAGGGTACGAAAAGAAATGCTTGGAAAAGAGTAATCTTGTTTCCTCATCATACAAAAAAGTTTCTTTACTATCTACCTGAAACACTAAACTGGCATTACATCATCTCTCAGTTCAGGTTTACTACAGCCTACCTGCTGAAAGAGTAATCTCTGGAGCAAATCGAGACACATTATAGTGTTTTATAAAAAAGAAAAGTGAAAGTTTTTACGTACATGCACTTTATCTTCATCTCGGCCCAAGCGAGGTGCGCCCGGAATCCAACTAGGACCGTATAGCAAAGCTCGAAAACTGTCTCCCCAGGTTTTCTGCATTTTAGCCCAATTCCATAGTGCAGGAAATCGATAGGTCTGGGGGAAAATGAAACACAAACAATAAATTTATCTTTTGTACATGTTTCTTTTTTGCTTCTAGTCTGTAGCTTTGGGTGAAATTGCCTAAAAACGTTTTCCTCTTTATCACTTCCGTCTTAATGGCAAGTGCTTGATAGTTTTGCTAAAGGGCTTTTATAGTTCTTTGCAAAAGATAACGCATTGTGTAAGGATTGGCTGTAAATGTGAATTGATTGCTTAAGATTTAGTATAAATCACCAAGAAAACTTTTTATTCATTCTCGTTGAGTCGTTGAAAAAAGGTATATTGAAGCTGATATCATGAATTGGTGTGCTTGGATTCAGTTCTTTCATGAGACGATGATATATTTTAAATGGTTAAAGCGAAACCACCTGCTCTGTCACATTAATAGTTGTCATCAATAATATGGGCATAGAATAAAGTTTTAAGTATTACTTAAAACGGAACCTGATCATACAAAATGCTTTTGATAAAAACACCTAACCCCACTATCTACTACTAACTCCTAACTACAATCTAAAAAGAGTTCCTATTCTTTTACTCACGCCAGCCATGATTTCCTTTAGGTGTTGTTATGCTACTTAAAAACTTGCAATCCTTAAAAGCCCGATGGGATCATGTAGACTTACCTTGATTGCTTTTTTACAAAATTTATTTTTGGTTAACATTCAAATTATTCTTACCATCTGCCAAAACGGATTATGAGATTCGTCTTGAAAAACAACTCCAAAAATTAACTCCTCTTCGGGAAGCATGTCTTGAAAAGTCCCAAAAATTCTATCCCAAATAATTAAAAAACCTCCATAGTTTTTATCAAGGGCATAAAGATTACAGCCTGCAAATAGAATGAAGAAGTTAAGCATGCATTACATATTTAGGCATTTCACTTAACCCTTTTGAATAATTTAAAATGTTAAAAACAGAGCTTGCTCTTTGCGTTCGTTTTATCGCTCATTTTGGAATTTTGCGCTGATAAGACTGTTTAATGTAAAACAAGTGAAAGCTTCGTTTTTTTGCGAATGCGTCTCAAATTACCATGATGAACTTTGTGATGAGTTGGAGTGTTAAAAATATACTCTAATGGACCCAATGTTCCTACCAATGACGTATGAATCCATCCTTGATACACCAAATTTAACTGCTGATGGGCCAAGCACTGTGGGGGAGGAATTATTAGAGCCAGCGGAAGATAAAAAAACTGAAAAGGCAATAAAAGGAAAAGATGTGGTAAATTTCTGCTGCATCACAAAGAGCCCTCAGACTTTTCACAAAGTTTTACAAACTTATTATTATTTGAAAGTTTTTAATGCATAATAATAACATTTTATTATTATTTACTACTGCAGTAGTTACAACTAAATTACTAAATTTATGAAATGCTCATGTTAAAAAATTTCCAGTTAACACAATAAAGCAAGTTATAGTATACAAACTATATTTTATACATTTTTCTTTTCCCCCAAAATAACACATTCAACAATATTTTCTTCCAGGTCATTTAATAGCAAGCTGACTAGCTGAATATACTAGGAAGTGAATTGTTGGGAGTTATAATCCTATCAAAACAAGTTATATTGTTAAAACTTTTTCCATTTTGTTGCACCATCAATAAAAGCAGAGATTGTGCAATAAACCCGCAAATTTTGTGTAGTTTCACGCGTATCATTTTGAGAAGAAAAATAGGTAAATATTCTCATGCATGAGTTGGATATATCATATACTTATATTTAATATGCTGCCACTATTACCTTATATTGTACTTCATTACTCTTTCTTTGCTATTACATTTCTACCTAGGTATATTATTACAACAAACTATAGAAAATTGTAAATTATACTGTTAGTTGGGTAGTGGCTACTGGACATTTGGAGCAAATATACATATAGGCAAAATATTGATAATTCTAGCCACGATTTTAATTGTTAATCCAGCATGAAAATAGAAAAGATAATTTATTTTCAAATCTCATCCATTTTATTGTACAAGAACTAGCATGACTTTTCCAGTTACAGCATGTGCCAAAAAATTGGCACCCACGTAAAAAGACAATAAAACTTTAACAGGTACCATGTCATTCGCCATAACTCATATCCTTTCATTCAGAAAGGAAGGGATGGAAGTAAACAAAGTTACTACGAAAAGGGGTGTACAGATGTCATTATCAAGGGCAGTAAAAGACCTTTCCTCCCAGAAACGAAAATCATGTGTTCAGTGACGCAAAATGTGCAGCGTACACCATTTGAGGTTGTAAGTCGTTACTTTTTTATCCAACTATTTTTCACAATAGAGTAGCCTATCCAGAATCAAAATGTGGAATTTCCTAACACCACCTTTGTAAAACAGTGCTTTATAGCAACTTTCTTTATCGTTCCGTAATAAAAATTTAATTTTCTTTTTATTATTCCTTTCTTTTATTTCCGTAAAATAGGTTATTTCGACAGATGCTAATTCAAGGTGAAATACCTTACGGGTATCAAATTACTGAGAATGCCTGATGCATTTGGCTAGTCGTAGCATGCTATGCAAGAGGATTTTTAAAAATTATTTTAACTTAATACGTTATAATTGATTATTTTCGTTTAGTTTAAAAACTAATTATTACTACTACTACATTGCGTAACGCTGTTTGATAAGCATTTAATTAAAACTTTCATTTCATGAAATTGGCATGCAAGCGTAAGAGGGGGAGGAGTAGCTACTGATTAGCTTGTTTTTGGCATCCATCCCTGCAGTTTCATTTGGCCCCATATTGAAAAAATACATTTTAAAGAAAGCAAGCCATCAGCATTATTCGATTTAATGAGAATGCAAACTTTTACCGAATTAATCCAGTTGTGGGTGAGTGGATGACGTATCGCCACAGCCATGTTATAGTCCTCCGCACTGTGATGTATTTGATGCTGGGCCCATAGGATATTTACCTCTGTCCGTAGCAAAATTATAAATGTTCGCAATTGTTTAATAAAAGTTGTTAGCATAAGAGAAAGTGGGTACTAACTAGGTACTACTGTATAACTACAATTTTGTCAATATTTGTTAAAAAATCAATAATCGATTTTAACTTTTATTTACTATCAAATTCAAATTGAAGCTTAGTTGTAGGTTCTTACCGTGACAAGCTCTATGCGACCAATAATAAGCAAAATCAACTGTCAATAATGCACCGTACCATGTTAATGGGTTGTCCCATGGTAGATCAACCACCTTAAAATTTTGATGCACGTAGACATAGATTGAAATCTCAACACCCATCATTAGAATCCTAAATCATTCGGAGAAAGCAAAAATATGATCAAAGTGCTAAAACTTTATTATCAAACTACAAAGATCAATCTTTTAAAATAAGCTTCAATGAAATATAATACATTCGTAGGATAATTATTAATTATTAAAAGCCTTGAAAATGAGTATTTTGCAAAAAAAAATATGGACATACTTGAACATTTCTGAAATAATTCCATGAGAAAGCGAATTTAAGCTTTCTGTCAACCTGGGACCTTCACCTTTCATAGCCAAGGCTATGTATTCTGCTATTACGAGCCCGATGAATAGTGGGAACATCTGCAAATTAAAAAATAAATTATGCTATTGACATTTTGGATAACTGTAAGAATATTAAAACATTTCTTAACTTTCACCAACAATAATACCTATGTACCACAGTATCTTTTACAATTAATTTCAAACAGCGTATTAAAGTGCACCATTCATGTCCAGCTTCAATAAATTGTACTTTTGTTTACCGTTTGATAATTGGTATTACAGAACCAACTAAACTGACTTATTTTATGCAATATCATAATTTTTTATATACATTTTGAAATAATGATTAAAACTACCACGTGGGAATCAAGTATTCAACTTATTTCACATAGGTACATACCTAGTTCTGCAAGATTCTTCTACATCTTACTAACATTTTAGGATTACTCGTCGTCGACTGGACGGACGTTACTTGGCGAAATTAAGATTTTTTATTCGGTGACAGATTTAGGGCACTCCATGAAAGTCTTGCTTGGCATTTGCTCGTTTCATTTTTTCGTGCATTCACTGAGGCTGCAAACTAGATTTCTTTTTGCGTCTTATTATTACATGAAATAACGATGATTTCATCAGTGGAAAATACATCTCACAGCTTCAATAGCTCGGCTTTTAAAGAAGCAACCAAGTTTGAAATTGGAGTTTTCATGGAGTATAATTTGATACATTATAGATCTATATGTAATATGTTATGTCATGTCTTCCATGCTATTTCAACGTCCAACGTGACACTATAGCACCATAAAAACCGCAAACAAAGGGATACGGATCAGGTATCAGTATCGTATCAGGTGAAAGATTTTTTACTTAGGTTTAAGGCGCCCAAAAAATAGTTTTTACAATAACAAAAAACAGTGTCAATACTAAGAGTTCTCAAAGTTTCTACATACTACATTAACATACTAATATTTGCTATCATTTGCGTTACTAGCATTTCTGATTATACATGTAGCTTTAATTTAAATGTGATTTAAAATTTTAAAAAATGTGAAAATGCATGTATGAGATCAGAAATGTTAATAATTGGTTTTTTTCTTTGACACCCTTGCAATCTCATACATGAGAGCGCAGCGCTTATTACAATCACAGAGTGGCCGTTCTCATTTTCATCTTTTTATAGTAACGTTCAGCAAAAGAAAAGTCGAAGATTTGGCACAAAAGCCGAGTAACTCAGCAAGGATGATCCTTTTAGCATAATGCATTTATTTCTTTATGAAATAGAATAAATTAGTTGGTGCGAAGATGATAATATTTTATGAAATAGGTTTTATGAAATAGTTTGTTGCTTTCCTTTTACTCACCTCAGAAAAATAATATGGCACATCTTGAACATTCTGGAAGGTGTTTTCTCCAACAGGCACAAGGTAAAATAACTTTCCTACGCTTTTTACAATCGATGAAACTGTGGATGGAGTTGAGCCCAGTGAACAGTTTGTTTCTCCCCACGTCATCTTCAGCATTTCCATTTTTATGTGGTAAACGCGCCAAACCAACAAACAACCACAAAAACAACACAAATGCGTCCTTTTTTGTAAATTTAAAGGAAAAGGCTCCGTCACGGGATATCTTAATTTTTTTTGGAGAAAGTTATAAAATAGATAGAGTTATAAGACACAAATGAAGACAAGCGTAAACACGGCACGTCGTCGTTGGATAAACTATACGCAACCTTGAGAATAATAAAGTTTATGCCGGGGCTTCATTCGAGTAATATTAATACTAAATTACGTTACAAATTGTCATTAGCACATCTATGATAAAACGTAAAAACAACAACTATAATATTAATATACAGCATGAACATTCACTTTTCTTCCAGTTTTTAACCTTGACCATTTTAGTTTATGTTTATTTGAAATAGTATCTGTACCCAAGATGACAAAAATCAAATCCTCCAAAATGGATCAAACCTATCTTACTTGGGATGGGATAGGATAATAACACAAATTGCAACACGATTGGGTTACTGATTTGAAAAATAACCTAGGACAAGGACAAAACATTTGTCTGAAACAGTTAAAGCAATTGTCAAGTTGAATTTTTATAGTTCAAAATATTTTTCCAATAAGTAACTAAATTGTGTATTTATGATGAGTACCATCAATTGTGTTCTATCTAAATGCAAATAATCAATTAATCAAATAAAATCCACAAATGTTTGACATGAAATGGATGTTGGTCCACGATTCAATGATTGAATATTGTCAAACTAGAAGATCATACTTTTTATTTCCTTTTTTGAACTCAGCTCACATGTAACGACAAGTATTATACCAAACTCATAAGAAGGAGCTAGGAAGAACTTTTACATTTCTATGTTTTCCTTCTGTCTTACTACTATTCCATGCACGAAACCAAAACTTTACTGATATTTTGGCAAACAACTAACGTCTAACACCAACAAGCCTTTGTATGGTTTCTGGCAGGATGCCAATTTGAAGTTTTTAATACAACTTGTATAGGAAACTTTTAAAGAAAGTGTACAGCGAACAACGTGTGTGTGTACTGCGTCAACTTTCTATTTCTGCTTAAGATCAAACCCGGTTCAATATAAAAATGTCAGTGTTTTCTGAAGACTTTATCACAATAATTACTCGACCTTCAGGAGAAATGAAACAATATCTTTTGACTTGTCTGTTGACACTGCTGCTGTTTTACTTTCATATTATATGAGAACACCGCACCGATCAATATGAAATGTATAGAAAACAATGCTATTGCTTCACAAGAATCACCGATTATCTCATGTATTGAAAAAGTTTATAAACAGCAAAGATATCAAGAAGTAGTTACTAGAGGAATCTCAATTAAAGTTACTTTAACTAAAGTATGTTTTGTCACTGCAGTTTTGCTTTTCTACCAGTCTGGAATGAACAAAACTGACAGAACAACATGTACAATTATTGTTTGAAACTGTATAGCTGATGTTGATTTTCTTTTTGTTTGCACGTGAGAAGGAAGCCAATAAGCAAAGGGGAACTTCCATTAATGATTTCCTGTATTCTTATAAGAATTCCAAGGAAGTGTCCTACTAGAAGAGTCAAACATAACTTGATGTAGCGGACGGACGGCATGCGTGCTATTCTGTTACAATCACAATGCTTACAATATACTCTGATACATATGCAAAACGTGTTGGTTGTCTAACACTACACAAAGTATCTATCTAATTACTAATTACAATAGATAATAGCAATGGTAATATTATATGGTTTAATAATCAGATTATGCTTGTCTGTGCACATCGAAAAATAAGTGCAGAAAAAGCGAAATATGACACTGGAATTACTTCAACCTGTTAGTAGGATGTCATGTTTGTCTGATAGTTGACAACCTAGTCTAGAAGAAGCATATAATATCGTGTTTACGAATGATTTTTTATATTTTTCCGAGTTTACGATTCGGTTTTGTAATATTTATTTTAGTCGATCTGGTTTGTTGTCTGGTTATAAAGTTGTCTTTGTCTTGCACTCGTTGGAATCGTGATTTAAAGAGAACACAATACATACAATTTATCCTTTGATATTGTGCTAAACATTTTAGCATAATATTCAAAGCTTATAATAGTTCCTGATAACATGTAAGAAAGTTGATGAATATGTAGCCATTTTTTAAATGTTGCTTATGTAAGATCTCACAGGTTCAGGAAAAGTTGTTATCAAGTTTCCATGCAAGGCTTTTTTCGGTTTTCCTGTAAAGGAAAAGTTTAAAGTCAAAAAATGTAACTTAAACCCTTAAAATTGTCGTATTCAGTAATAGTTATGTCTAAACTTTGGATTCTCGATTAAGAAATTGAATACACACACTAACTAGATAATACAATTTTTGATTTTCATATTACTTGCTTAAACCCAAGTGTGTACCGGGTAAGGAATGCTATATGCAAATTAATGTAGACATAAGTTACCTATAAACCAATTTTTTTATTCTAAAAAGGTTTGTAAGACGATAGTGAGTTTTGAACCATTTTGTTGTCAAAAACTAGACCCAGTCAGTTTAGTTACATTCATTTAAAACAGTGAGTGGTGTTTACATAACAGCCTACTGGTTGATCATAGTTGTTATCCAGGGATCAGTGTTTATGTAACCAACCGGCTTTTAAGACCTTGGATGCAATAAATAAATGCTGTATAATTCAATAACAAAATTGACTTTTGTTATGTGCACAATAAACTAATATGCAATGTGAGTAATAAAACCCTTATCTTTAATTACTTTTAGTATCCAAGATGTCATGAATATCTATATATACTTTCAAACTAGCTCAGCGCATCCCTATTGTTAATCTTTTAGGGTTTTATTTTAAACCCCGATTGTAAAGCCAAAAAGTAATATTTGCATAGAAAATAGCAATTGCATAACCAAAACAACAAAAATTACA
>JAANSO010001393.1:0-17327 GCA_036507315.1 Lepidocyrtus fimetarius | reverse complement strand
TCCTCAGGTTAAATCCGTCAAAACGGAGGTTATTGAAGAGAATCAGCCAAAAAATCTTACAAAAGCAAAATTGTAAATAAACTAATTTAATTACTATGCATAAAATACGAGTTTTTTTTAAATTGTCATGAAATCGAACTACAAAAGTTTTTATTTTCGGGCTTTTCGACTATTTCATTTGGTCTGCGGTTTAAAATGGAAAATAGTTAAAATGATCTCATTTCATAGTTGATAAAGTTAATTTTGACTACAGTGCAGTTCTCTAAGTACAAAATGGCATTCAAATGATTACAACTTGCACATTACATTGCTAATATTCGCAATCTTGCAAAAATCCCACTCATGTTTTGCATTTCCAACTGAAAAACTTTCTAAGCATTTTATTTAGAAAACACTGCTGAAATGGTCCTAACGAAATATAATAAGTTGTCACCTAAAAATGACTAATCCATTTATATTGTCCTTCAAATAAGTATTAAATACATTAAGGAGAATTTACCTTATACGGAAACAGAATTGTTTAAACTTAATTAACTGTAATTAATTAATTTTAATGACTGCATGAAGTGATTTTAATACAATTAACGCTTAATCATTTCATGGATGACTTATGAATTTACTATGAATACAACTTTTTTCTTAAAATTGCACACATTTTTGCTCACAATTATAAATAAATTTATTGTTTTATTTTTTTCTCAGAAGGTTAAAATTTTATTCCTTCCTCTTGTAACACTGCAAAGCAGACATTCAAACGAAAACAGCAAAAATGAACTCTTTGGCATTTTTAACAATTTTTACAGCAACATTTGCTTTTTGGCATTTTTAACAATTTTTACTGCAACATTTGCTTTGCCTAGTCCTAACAATAACGATGTTCTAAACCCTGGTTTGGAATATTCCACGTAAGTATTCATTTTAAAGATAATTTATTCATTGACAAAATATTAAAATTTTAAAGCAGGGGCAATTCAAATATAAATGGAACTTTGGAGAATGAAAAAGTTGAGGAAAATGACACTTCAAGCTCCACCGTAGTCTCTGTCCTCGCCACTTTTGCAACTGATAGTGAAATGGAAAACAAATTGGCAAAATCTGAAGTAAAAAGGAAATTTAATCCCGGTCACGCTGAAACAGACACAGTTATGTGGATTTGTATGGGTATTCTCGCCGGCTTCGCTTTGATTGCAGTTCCTGTCCATAAATTCATGACGACAGGGAAATGCTGGAATTGCAACTCTGAAGGGGAGAAAAGCGACAAAATGGAAATGCCTGAGAAGCGTGATGAAGTCCCAGTGGATGAGAATGAAAATCAAGGCGAAATCCAAGAAGAAATTAAAGACGAAATTAAACCCGAAGATGTGGAAAATAATGCTGATGAGGATAATGACGATAAATCACACTCTTCGTGTTAGAAATTGTTAAATAGAGATTCTAAAATATTGAATAAAAATTACATCTTCATAAAAAGGTTTTTTAAACTGATTAACTAATTTCAATCACTGTATTGGCTTTGATTTGCTATATTGTTTATCTTAGGATGCTCCAAGAATGCTATTGAATGGAAAAATGCATAAGACAGCCACCAAAAAAGGGAAAGTTGTCTAGTCTGAAAGATTGTCTCCGATTAAAAGGTTAACATTTAAACGCTAAAGTCTGATTAAGTCCATTAGATTAGACATTGAACTCTGGACAAATCGATTACGAAATATAATTGACTGGTACTGGTGCATATATAATTTTTAAAATAGTTATGCAATACGTTAGTCATCCGATGTGGAACAGCAAAACAAATGTTTGATTTGGACCGAATTCTAAACACAGACTATCACATGTGGTAGGAATTTTATAAATTTTCCTTGTAAAATCAAATCCAAAGTGTATTTGTACACTTGTGCTTGATTTCAAACCAGTCTCCCTTCAAACTGAAAAAATACACAAAATCAACAAAGTGAAGGGCATTTGATTGACATTGGATTGGCTTTTTAGAGGTGGGTAAACCACTTAAAATTTTTTAAATTTGCCAATATTTTCAATAAAATGTACTTTGCAATATATTATGTAAGTTCTGCTAACTTGCCGGTTAACTCCTTGGGATCCAAGTTCAAATTCTATAAAAACAAAATCTGCTGGAATTTTAGTTGGTTTCAAAGTAAATATTTAACCTTCTGTTGTAAAATCATTCCATTCGCAACCTTGGCTTTCTAATACCACAGCCCTATTTTCTCTTCAACTCGTTTTCCCCAACTGGAGCTGATTTTTTGCTATAAAAGGGGGCAGAAGTTTTGCAATAGGTATTCAGTTTTGAGTGAAGATTCCCTGAAAAACTTTAAAAATACTCCAAAAATGGCAAAAAGTCTTATTTTAGCTCTCGGCACGCTCGCCGTTTTGGCAAGTTCTGTCTCTGCCCAAAAAGAGTACAACCAAACCTGTTACTTCAGCGCCTCTTATGACGAATGTAATCAATACAAAGGCTATACTTGCGATTCCAACCTTGGCCGTTGCCAATGCTGGCACAGCAACATGAACTACGACGAAACAGAAGACCGTTGTGAAGCCTTCCTTGGGGGAGATTGCTACATGCTAGGAAACAACCTCGACTGGGTCACCGTTCCCTGCCAAGACGATAACTCTTTTTGTAAAGTTGAAAGCAACGGGAATTGGCCATGGGGCGAGTGCACTTGCAACGACGGTCACATTCCAAGTGAAGAAGGGGAGATTAAACCGGATGTCCAATGCCAGCCGACTTTTAACGTAGGTTGTGACGAGGACAGCCTCCCATGTCATGGCAGTACTGGGCTTGTCTGTACTAACGGAAGGTGCCAATGTGAACATCCTCTCAGTCAAATCTACGCAGTTGAAGAAAGCCGTTGCTTGGGCGCTGTTGAAGCGCCAGAATCATGCAACCCTGATATCGACGGGCCACCCCAATGCCAAGAAAATGCTGAATGTGGAGAAGACAGGAAATGTCATTGTAAAGACGGATGGTCTGCCAATTTTGGATTTCCCAGGCTGTGCAGTTTGCGTAAGAATATTTCTACTTTTTCAAAAGTTCTATTGACGATTCAAAGTATTAATTACGATTTGTATTTTAGATCATGGACAAGCCTGCTCCGCTGATGGAGAAGCAAAGTGCAATGAAGACAGAGGTCTCGAATGCCTGGGAGGAACTTGCCAGTGCGGTGGTGAACCGGATGTTGCTTTCGACGAAGAATCACAGCTTTGTGCTGTTAAGGAAGGCTTTGCCTGTTCCCTACCAGACCAACCTGCCTTTGTTGATGGAAAGACTGGATCAAGAACATTCCTTAAATGTATGACTGGGCTCACTTGTGCTAAAAATGGGGATGACCCTCATTTTGGAGTTTGTCAATAGTTTTTTTGTATCAATATTGTTCATTAGTAGTTGACTAATTATATAAAGATTAACTTTTAATTAAAATAAAATGTTTAAAATAATTTTTGATTATTTTGCTTTAATATTAATCGCGAAAGTAAAAAGTTTTCATATCAAAATAAATAAATACATCATTTAAACTAATTAGTTTTAACAAAATTACGAATCAAGTTTCATCTCCTGTCGTCGAATTGTCTTTATCCTGTTCCGATTTCTTGCTCTTCCTCGACTTGACAGTAATCATCTTGCCATGAATCTTTCTCATATGCGAATTCAAACTTCCTTTTTGAGTAAACTTATTCTGGCATATTTCACACTGATAAGGCTTTTCCTTCGTGTGAACCCTTTCGTGAATCCTGAGATGATTCGGTTTCTGGAACCGCAATTCACAAAAGTTGTCAAGCATACGGTCTATTACTCGCAGGACATTTATAAATATGCATTCGCAACTGCTCCTTATCTTCCAAGGTTTTCCCGCATTTTCCACAAGTTTCTTCTTTTCCAGCGTGCATCACACTGGAATGAGTAATGAGTGCACTTCGCTGTCCAAATCTCCTTGGGCAGTGTTGGCACTTAAACGGTCTATCCCCCGAGTGGGTAACCATGTGTTGAGTGAAGCTGGTCAAGTACTTAAACGACTTTGGACACTGATCACATTGATAAACTGGTTCCTCCTGTCCCTTTTTCTCTTTCCTTTCTTTTGCTAATCTCTCTTTGCGCAATTGCTCCTGCGTCTTATCCCCATGAACTGTCCGGATGTGGACGTTTAAACTCCCCACTTGAGAAAATGTGCTCAAGCACTGGTTGCACTTATAAGGCTTTTCCCCGTGTGTGGACCATCTGGTGACTTTTCCAATGGTATTTTATAGTGAAGCTTTTATCGCAGAGGTCACATTTAAACGGTCGACTAACGGCTGGACATTCAGAAAAGGAATGGACGTGAAGCTGATGCCTGTCAGGGAGAACTTTGTCGCAAGCAGGGCATGTTGCCTCACCTAGAAATAGAAATACATTTTAAAATACAAAATTTTTGTTTAAAAACTAAGTTACCGTTACAAACGGTTAAAAATCGTACCTGAATGAACCCTATCCATATGCGTTTTAAGAGACCCTCTTATAGTAAACCTCCTATCACATTTTTCACATTTAAACGGCCTTTCCCCAGCGTGAATTTTCAAATGAATGTTAAGATGTCCCCTTTCAATAAAAGTTTTTGGACACTGATCACATTGATAAGGCCTTTCCCCGCTGTGCTTCATCATATGCGTTTTAAACCGTTTCCTGAGTACCCTCTCATTACAAACGGAACAGGTTAAGATAGGATCCCTAACGATTCTAATTTTCCTCCGACTTTTGGTTGGGTACGTCTGTAAAGGAAAAGGCTTAATCGATGAGGTAACATCTGAATCTGGATGATCTAGGGTGTAATGTCGGCGAAGAAGACCCCTCTGCGAGAATCCTTTTTTGCAGACCTGGCATTTAAAAGGCTTTTCACCAGTGTGTCTTCGAAAGTGTGATTGAAGATCTGTTTTAATTACAAACGCCTTGGGACATTCTGAACATTTAAACGGCTTTACTCCACGGTGTCTCATTAAATGAGTCTTGTAGTGTTCTTTACGATGGCTGGGGTATACTTTTTGGCAATATGAACACGTGAATGATTTCTTTTTTCTGTAGTGACGAAGGTCTTCATTTAATTCCCATTCTCTGTCTGAAGATGATGCATACTGCTCATCTGCATTAAAATCCTCGTCGCTTTCCACTTCCGGTTTTATATCTTTCCCATCTTCAGTTTCTGGAAGTATGTATTCGATTTTAACAGCTCCCGGCTCCAATTCTGTCTCTGGTTCGCATAAATTGCTGGAGCTTTCCAAAGGATCTTTTTCAGTGGTATTTGAAGCTATTTCTTCAATCCTTTCAAGGACGACCAACGGATCTGCATCTTTTCTTTTTCTTATTCCACACATTTTGCTCATTTCTTGTCGCAATTCCTTCATTATACGCAAAAAATCTGGAGACGTTTTGGCCCCAGAAGAATTACTGGGATCATTTACTAATTTTCTGTCAATCTCATCCAAACTACATTCCAATCTCAGCCGGCACATTTCCAACGCTTTGTAATTTTCCAAAAATCGTTGCATAATTATCTCACAATCAGGGCACAAATTAACCTCAATGTCTGTTCCCTCCCGGAGGGACTTGACCTCCCTCAGGTCTACTTTTAAGTAGCGGAGGATATTTTTCAACGGAAAGGAATTTTTATACTGAAAACCATAACTTTCCTCTTTTTTAAAACATAAAAAGCAAAGATTTGTGGATTTTAAGTAAAGTTTAAGATTCATTTTCTCCATTTTGCTGGCATTTAGTTTTACTGGGTTACTAATTAAGGTAAAAATTAACAAAATTTAAATTTTTAAGTGTAAACAAACCACTGAGGGACAGATTCACAGCTGATTTACTTTCACTTCAGCTCACCCCTGTACCTCTTCATGTAATTTTTGCTCACCTTTGTACATTTTCCTTCAAAAAAATACGAGGGAAAGAGCTCTGCTGGTATAGAGCTTTTTTAACGGACGATTTTTAATTAACTTCACATTAATTAAGATAATTACCCATTGAATACCTGATAAGATACAAATACAAGATTCAAGATACAATGGAGGAGGAGGGGCGTAATGAGATTTGCGTAAGCAAGTCAAGTTGTTTCCTTTGTCTGAAAAATGAAAATAAACCTCGGCAATTTTCATTAAAGAATATTTTACAGTATTTAAAAATTAATTTAACCAGTATTAAAACGAAAGTTATCCCTTCGAATAAAAGCCAAAATGTTGAAGTTAAATTATGCAGAGATTGTTGCATAATCATGGAAAAGTTTTCCGAACATTATAAAGTCATGGAGTTGTGTAGAATGGAAATGGAAGAGATTTTATCAGGGATTAAAAGACTTTTGGAGACCTTGGATAATAATGAGTGCCAGAGTCAACAGGATAACTGCAGAAAAGGGTCATCATTGGAGCAGAACAGAGAAGATCTAGATGAGCTTCGAAATGAAATCCTAGATAAATGTAAATTGCTCATTTTCAGTACAAATTTTAAAAAATATTTATTTTAACTAATTTTAATTTTAAGGTTCTCGTACCCTGAAGGACTCACCTCCGAAGCTAATTTTAAAGAGAATCTCTCAAAATGAACGGTTTGCCAAGGCCCCGGAGGATAACAAAAATCTAAAATGTTCTGAATTGCCTTCATCTTCCTCCATCGTAAAGATCTCAACAAAAACACGCAGCCCATGTAAATCTGACAACGTATCCATTAAAACCAGCAAAAAATCATCCAGATATCTTCAAAATAAAATTGCGAATGCAAAGGAGGATGAGATTAGCAAAGAAAAACGGGCAACACCCTCCAACAAATCTGAAGTTATCAACAAGGGCAGATTTTTGCAAGAGATTATCTTGGAAACGGACGAAAACAATTCGACAAACATATTCGCAATAAAATCAGAACTGGGCCAGGCCCTAAGCAATAAACCAGAGCAAGATAAAGACCTCGTGGATATCGACATAGCTCCTCTTTCTCCAGAACCCATTTTTATTAAAACGGACGGTGTTCAGGTGGCAATAATGGAAGTGGAGGAGGAACCAGCATGGAATTGCCTGTCACCACCTTCTCCCGATGATCAAGATCCACTTCTTTTGTCCCCATCGCCTCCGTCCCCACCAGAGCCACCTCCAATCCCTCAGGTTGAAAAGGAAGTTACAATATTAGATAAAACCGCACCTCAAAGAAGATTACGCAATGTTCATAAGTGCGTCTTATGCACAAAGACATTTTCATCTTTGGAGAGCTTATCAGCGCACAAAGAAAAATGTGAAAGAGAAGGGGAAATGGATGAGATGAACTGGAACGAGGGGGGAATGACTGACGAAGAAAGCTCAGAAAGTGATGAAGATGTATTCGACAATAATGATGCCGATGTCACTGACGACGAAAAAGATGAATCGGGTAGTGGGGCAAGCGAAAGCGAACAAGAGGAGGGAGAAGATGAGGATGAAGAAGAGGAAGATAATCCGTCCGATTCCTTACCTAAATCGAATCGCCGTGGGCAAAGGACACTTTTAGAGGGAGAAAGCATCCAACTTGACTGTCCTTTTTGTGACAAAACATTAACAAGAGAATCACACTTGCAGGGTCACATTTTATCAATACACCCGGATGAATGGGACCCTTTGCAAACAGACTTCCAAGTTAAATTCATAAACTACAGACTGAAATGCCCTGGGACAAAGTGCGAAAAGCTGTTTAAAGAAATGAATTCTCTGCTCCAACATTGGCAAAGTTCTCATTCCTGCGATAGCCAAAACCTCTTTATCGAAATTTTCTCTATCGCCGGCGATGAACAAAATTTAAAGCCCTTCACAAGAATCGAAGTTCCTACCCCTGAAGACATCACTTTTTGTGAAATGAACTCATGCAAACGTGTTTTTTACTCTAAAGAAGACCTGAACACCCATCAAAAGCTCCACGGGAGTTTCCGCTGTGTAGAATGTTCCGTTGTAAAAGACTATCTTCCTGGATTTGGCTATCCACGAGATGAAAGCCCACGACGGAATAAAGAAAAGAAACCAAGGCTTAAGCGTTTTTAATTGCCGACGTTGTCCCCAAAGTTTCGCGGATATTTACTTTTACTTAAATCACTTCACTTCCGTCCACTACTCCCTAAGTTTAGCCGACCAGAGTTGTCCCGCTTGTAGGAGTTTCCTAATCGGGTATTTTCCTTATAGCGGGAAAGCACCACAATTATTCAGACATTTAAAAAAATGTCACGATTTAAGTTCCTCAAATAACAAAGGAATTTCTTATTGTGAAGAAAAAAATTGTTCAGCTTATTTTGTGGACGAGAGCTCTTTAAGGTTTCACGTCGGAGTTGACCATCATGGAAGGAAAGTAAAAGAGAGGAGGAGTGTATTCAAAAAACCCAGAGTAAAGAAGGAGAGGAAAGTGAGGCAAAGAAAAAACGAAAACGGCGACCGCGTCCACTGTCCCTATTGTACTGCTTCTTACACGAAGAAGGACAATTTAAAACATCACATTTTATCTAATCACCCGGAAGCTGATAAGGACAAATTCTTATCTGATTACAAGTCCAGGGTTTACTTAAAGTTTAAATGTTGTGAGCCTTCTTGTGATAAAACATTTAAGGAAGTTCACACCCTCCAAGTTCATTGCAAAGAAGCTCATCAAATTACAAAATCTACAAAAAAGGGTAATCTTATCATTGAGATTTTACACTTTCCCTTTAATCCTGATGGGAAACTCTACAAAGATTTTGATTCTTCAAAGCCAACCGTATTCGCAAGGATAGAAGTTTCTCCTTTGGAAGAAGATCAGACTGTTTTTGTTTGTGAAAAAGAAACTTGTAACCGTCCATTTTACTCCAAAGAGGAGTTTACAACGCATCAAAAACTTCATGGGAGCTTTACCTGCTTCAGCTGTCCAGTTTCAAAGGAGTTCCTCCCCGAATTAGCCATGCATGAGTTGAGGATCCACAATGGAATTAAAAAGAACTGTCCAGGAATGAGCTGCAGACGCTGCGAGGAAAAATTTACATACGTTGTAGATTACATGCGTCACTACGCGTCTGTCCATTTTGGGGTGAATTTTAATGAAAAGAGCTGCCCCCTATGTAAAGGTTACATGGTCCTGTACGAGCAAAAATGGGATGTTGGGAATCGTGTTTTCTGGATTTTATTCAAACATTTAAGAAACGCTCACAATTTAGACATTGAGAAAACCGATTCTGCTCATATTGGGAGGAGATGCGAAGAGCCAAATTGTTCAGTATTCTTCAGCAATTTAAGCGCATTGGCCAAGCACTGGAGGGTGGATCATAAACTTTCCGAGTCTAAAATGAAAGAAATGTCAGCCGCGAGGATCGCTCGGGTATGTGAAGAATGCGGAAAGAAGTTTAAAGACGAAGAGAAACTCAAGCAGCATCGACTCTCCCATGCGGGACCGGAAAGCTGGGAATTTACCTGCGAAGTTTGCTCAAAGAAGTGTCGGACCATGCAGAAATTACAGGAACATATGAGGACTCACACGAAGGAGAAGCCTTTTGTTTGTGAAGTTTGTGGAGTGAAATATGCTCACAGGCACAATCTTCGGATTCATGTTAACAACAAGCACGGGGATGTTATGCAGGATGTCCCTAGAAAGTTTGAGAAAGTTAACCTAACTTCCACGAAGGGAATAAAAAAGAAGAAACCTGCAGGCTTGGATGATGAGAATGGTGGCAAGAAAAAAAGAAGGAAAAAGATTTCGGTACGTCGAGAAGAAGAAACCGATTTTAGCGAAAGTGACTGAAATAATTTAATTAATAATGCGATTATTTTGATTTCTGTAATTGTTCTGATTGTAAGTGATAAATGAACGTTTATTAAACTGATTTCTTGAAATAAACAGTACCTGTTCTAATTAAAAATATTCATCTATTTGAATTTAGCTAGTAGACTGCATAGAAAAATAATGCAAAATACATAACAAATACAAAAAAATCCATCTGAAATCAAATTGAAAAATATAAATGTAATATTAAGCGTTATTTATTTTCCCTTCCACCCTTCTAATTTTCTCGGAGACTTTGATTATCTTGAGACGGTCCTTAACTTCCGCAGATGGAAGATCTTTCTTTACTTCACGAAGAATCTCCAAAGCCTCCTGCAAATACCCTCCTCGTTCCAATGCATCCGCATAGTTGAGCTTTAGTTCAGTCAACATCTGCTTATTTTTCTCTTCCAGCGTATTATATTTGTCGATAATCCCTCTGAATAATGAAAGAGAATCTTCATGCTGTCCTAAAATGGACATATCAACTGCTATTTCATCTTCAGCAGCAAGAGTGTCTTTGGAACCCTCTCCGTATGCGGTGACAAAGCCTTCATAAGCTCTCTTGTGTACCTCCAATGCCTTATTGGTCTCCTTATTGCCTCGGTACGCTGCTCCTTGAATTTGCAAAGTGAAAAGGAACTTGTAATGCTCCTCTCCATAAAAACTCTTAATTTTCTCAATGTTTTCCTCCAAAAGTTTAACAGCTTCCTCGTATTTCTCACCCCCCATCTGCGCCTCAGCTAAATTGTGGCAAGCTGTTGTGAATAAGTCCACGTTCTCAGTCCATTTTGCACTCGTTTTCTTGTAAACATCTTCAAAGATTGGTAGGGCTTGATTTGGAATCCCATTTGAGGAATATCCTAAAGCAAGATTCAAACGAGCTTGGAGCACACAATCATGATTTATTCCGTGGATTGAAGTCTTCCTTTTTACCAAATCCCTCATAATTTTCATTGCCCTTTTTACCTCCCCTTTCTTTATTAAGGTCATGGCGTAATTATGTTCAGCCATCAAAGTGCATTCATGATTGTTTCCAAAAATCTCCTTTGCTTTCTCCATAGCGACCTTTTGAATCCCTAGAGCTTTGTCATAGTGTCCAAGGAACAACAATGCTTGTGCGTGCTCATCCTTTATTTTAAGAAGTAATTCACAACCATTATTCGCGCCTTCCAAAAGAGTTTCAGCTTTTTCTGAGAGAGCTTCCAAGAGCTTGGCAGACTCCTGAAAGTCTCCTTTTAAGTTATAAATGACTCCAATGTTCATCTGAAGCTCAATATAATTAAGATGGCCTTCGCCAAGCACTTGCTTAAACTTATCTGAAACGTCGTTTCCAAAGTCTATACCGTTGTTGTACCTTCCAATGCTTCCTAACTTCTTTACAATAAAGCAGACTCGTTTGGAATATGATTTTATTAGTTTTGGGTGGTTGCGAGCGTATTTCCAAATCACTTACAAAGTGATCAATGTCCTCTTCGGGATATTCCTCTTCTTTCTTAACACTGATGAGTTGTAAAATGACTTCCAAAATGTGCTTTTCCTTCCCATCATTTGCCAGTACACCTCTGGTAGACTCTTGAAGACTAGCTGGAACGTTTAACTTAGTTTGACTATCATCTGCAGTTATCACGGAATTTTTCAACAGAAGATTAATTCCAGCATCCACCTTCGCCTTACTAATTCTTTTTGTTTTAAAGAAAGAAAGTGGGGTCGACGTAGTCAAAATATTCGCTGGAAGTTGGTAGAAGAAATCCCACTGAATATTTTCTTGATTCAGGTATGCACTAATGTTTAACAGAAGAACGGCCAGCTTTCCATGTTCCAAATCACTTGAAACCTTCCTCACCACATCCATACACCCAGTGGCGTTATTAAATCTTGATCTTAATATTTTACCGGTAACATTTGATGATGAAGGACTAGCTTGATTAATATTTAACGTATTATCCATTACTGGAACACCGGAAGTTTCTATTTGGCACCTTGAATTATCATTGGAGGAACTTGCAACAGCTATTCCTGGTGGATTTTGGTCAACTATTATTAACTGAGAACTAGAATTGTCACAAGTTTCTACATGGTCATCTACTTCCATGCGTCTATCATCTTCATCATCATTTCCACCATTGTCCTCGTCCCCAGGAACGTTTGTTTCAGATGGAGAAATCACATGGCAGCGAGAACGTGTCATCGGTATCCCCGCTGCGGTTTCCCCAAGCAACTCATCGGTAGATTCCGACTCACGTGTTCTCGGACTAGGATTCACTTCATTATCTTCAGTAACTAAACAGAATTTTATAATTAGTTTAATGATAAATGCACAATTTCTTCGTTAAACGATACTTCACAACGACCTACCACAAAAGTGCTTAAGTTCCCCAGAATTAAGCATTTTGCATAGATTTTGAAACGTAGCTTCATCTTCCTTTCTTGCTCTCCAATGTTCCAAAATTTGAACCAAAGCGGATTCTACGGTAATTGCGCCACTTTCCAAATCCAGTTTAATCTTAATTGCTTCATCAGGGGGCGATAGATTCCGTGCAAGGCAGCCCAGTTCAGTTATGATTGGGAACGATCCTTGAATCTCTTCGTCATCCAAAAGAATCCCCGCAACCCATGGAACTCCTTTACAAGAAAGTAATTAAAATAATTACAATTTAATAAAGTTCGCCTTCCAAGGACTGTTGCGACAGGGCATTTGCAAAATTTCCATCCTCAATTATCCCTCCAAATAAAGTTATTTCTTACCTTCTTTATCAATTAAGAAATCAATCTGCGCGTCCATTTCCTCAGTCATTTTGACAACTTGTCATTTAAGGCACTTTTAGTTATTAATGGTCCTGGGTCACTTGTCAATTAATTACAGTTAATTAACTAAATTATTACTACAAAAATTAAATTCGCCTTGTCAATCCATCCTCGAGTTTTGTTTTTATTTTTTCGCCCTATCCTTCCCATGCTAAAAAGATGCCTTTTTTACTCGAATTCTTCATTTCTTCTGCGAAAAAGGGACACAAACATGTTCAAATCACAGCTGATGTCTTAATCTCGTCTACATCTTCTTGACTTAATCGTAATTAAAGTTAAATAATCAAGGCTACTTTTTAATCTTGACAAAGTTAAACCCTCCAGCAATTATAATTAGCCTGAGACTTTAATTAAAATGAAAGTTTAAAGGAAAAATAACCGTATGCAAGTAATCTAATGTAAAAATGGATCTAGAAAATGGGACCGATAACCCCTGTAAAAGTACTTTAGAACGGTGCTTCTTCTGTTTTGAAGAACTTCCGGATTTTAAAAGTGAAGCTGGAGAATTCGATAAGCTCAACTTGAAAAGATTTCCAGAGAGCGGATTGTTCCGTTACTTAAAAATTGACTTGAAACCGGCAAGGAATGATGAAATAAGCCACTGTAGGGAATGTGGAATAGTGCTGGAAACATTTTCCAAATCTTTGAAGTCTTTGGAAATGTGTAAAATGGAAGTACTCGAGAGTTTAAAAGTGATTCAGACAACGTTACAAAAAGAGAGCAGCAAAGAAACTCGATTTAAACACCTCCAAGGTCTGAGATTGGAACTTGTACAGAAATGTGTTCAGAAAACTAGTAAGGCTCGTCGATTGTACTTCCAAGATGAGGATCTCAGGTCATCATTGGAAAATTCCCAATTAGGAGACGCAGATAAAAATTCTAATATTAAAGCCGAACCAGTTTCTACTTCCGAGGAAGAGAGTGACGATGACACGTACGAAGTATTTGATAAAGATGCGCCCTTATACCCAAATGTAAAGTTGGAATGTGACGATGACAGTCTTGGTGATGGGACCTCGGTCCCACAGGGATTTGACGGTGGCAACCAAGAACCGCCAATGGGTTACATTATCAATACGATCGTAAATTGTAAGGCTTATCCTCAAAACGGATTTATTTTTAATTAAGTTTTTAAATTAACTATTTAACAATCATTTATTATAACAGCAAAACAACCAAGAAAGTCGAAACCAAAAAGCTCAAGAAAAACCTCTTCTTCCCGTCAAGTAAACTGTCCCGTATGCAACAAAACCTGTCAGAACAGCGCCAGCTTAAAAATCCATTTACGCAGTCACAGTGGAGAGCGCCCGTTTAAATGTCAGCAGTGTTCCAGAGCATTTATCCAAAACTCAGATCTTAAACGTCACATGAAAGTTCACAGTGGAGACAAGCCGTATAAATGTCATCACTGTACTAAATCATTTTCGTTAAAGTTTTCTCTTCGCTACCATCTAATGAAACATACAGGTACATGATTTTCTTTCGCTTAATTTTCTTTTCAATTATAATTGTCTTAATAATGTAATTTTTTCTGTTTTACAGAGGAAGGCAATAATCCACGATCCAGTCATGTTTGTCCAACCTGCAATAAAGTTTTGTTAACAAAGCACAGTTTAATAATTCATGAGAGGACACATACCGGCGAAAAGCCCTTTCTATGTCAGGAATGTCCCAAAGCCTTTCTTCAAAAGTGTGATCTGAATCGACATCAGAAGACGCATTTGAAAAATTATTCCGAGCGAAAGCCGTTCCAGTGCCAGCACTGCGGGAAAACGTTCGGGGCTCAGCAGAAACTTGACGCACATGTAAAAAGACATTTACATGGTAAGTTTTAATCCCAATCGAGCAAAGTTAAGTATATTTTTTGCATAATAATCGAATTGCAATACAATTACGGTTCTTTTACTCCTCAGAAAAAGCTAAAAATCGAAAGAAAAAGAACGCGACCAATAAGAACGAAGTGAGTACTAAGGAGAAAGAGAATCAGTCTGCAACTTTATGTCTTCCAATAGTTTCAAAAAATGAGGTTTCATCTGTTCCTGATATTCCTAAAGATGAGCCTTCTTCAAATTCTGTCCCTGTCGCCAATCACGTGCCAAAATGTGAAAATAATTCCCAGCAACCGCTTGAAACCTCAGAAAATGATAAGACAACAGGAAAAAAGAAAACAGGCCGAAAAGAACAACCCGGTAAGAAGCAGTACCTTTGCATGCAGTGTCCAAGAGCTTTTAAGAAGAAAGGGGACCTAGTACGTCATGAACGAATTCACACTGGAGCTAAGCCTTTTATGTGCGACAAATGCGAAAAATCTTTTACGCAGAGAAGTAATCTTCAAACCCACATGCGAAAGATACACCCTTGAGATTCTGGATTTATAATTAACTTAAATAAAACTTTGTTTATTTTCCGTTTTTAATCTCAAACTTGAAACTTTTCGAATCGATAAAATGTACTAGTGCCAACCTAGTACCCATAAAATAAATATCGGCTTTATTTTATCTGGAGCATTGTGAAAATCATCTTGTTTTCATTAGCATAAATTCACAAAATTAAATCCTTTTACGAACATTTCGACATTTTCAACACGAATAATAGTTAAATTAATTCAATATATGCACAAGCGGATAAAAACATCTCGAATTATTCAATGGTTAGTCATACTAAAGAAATGAATCACAAAGTGCATCGGCCGGCAATATTACAAGTAATTTTTTTTGCAAAACATTTGATAAACTATTCTTATCATTTAACAATCCCATGTATGAACTCATCTCTGTGAAAATATTGGTATTTTCACATTGCATTGATTGCACTTCAAAACTTTATTCTACAAGTACTTCCTCAATTCAAAATATTTAATCGTTAAGAGCCATGAGGGTCCAGCTTTAAGACACATTTAGACATATCACGCTCACTATTTCAGAGAACCTAACCCGCAGAACTTAATTCATTCATTATACTTGGATATTTAAAAAATGACAAAAGTTAGTCACATTTTGTTTCTGGTGTGGGTAAGACTATTTTAAAATAATTTCTTCATAAAGAAATAAAATCTTAAAGCGAAGGTCACACTATTGTGTTGTAAATTCAAGACATCAACAATAGTGTCCACCCAACAATATGTCCCACGAAAAGAGCTTGAAGAGTTGCAACGACTCCAGCAACAAGTTGGGGACGAGGAGTTGCTGCATAGTCTGCCAAATGAATACGTCATTCCAATGCCTCCTCCAACAGATTTTCCATTTATTCCTTATCCTCCCCCGCAACCTTCATGTTTTCCTAGTATTTTCCCTTGTCCTTTCGGCAGCTGCAACAGAGTAAATGTTCCTCAACGGAAGTAAGTCAAAGTTTTGTTGTTTTTACAAATATCCAAAAGGTCTTTGAGCAAATTTTGACTTATTTACAGATTTGGGGCATCATGCCGTGTCGACTACAAAGGGGATGTAATTTGTGATAACCCACATGAAAGTTTCAATAGGTTTCAATCAAATGGACCTGGCGTCCAAGTTTACCACATCAAAGAACAAATAATTCCTTGGGGTGCTCCTCGCTTGTATCATATCAGTTCAAACTTATGCATTCCTACCTGTCAAGTATACAAAATAGGTTACGTTTTAAAAGGGAAGCGTGGACTTGAGAAGCTTATCGACAGAGTACCAAAATTCATAGAAGTTTTTCAAGACACAATCAGATTCTTCCCTACAAGGTCCGACGTTTCCGACTACAAATTAAACCTAGTTTGCGAAAACACCGGCGTAACCATTGACATGGTTGTGATTTGCAATTGAAAAACAAGGCGGAGTTTACCTCTTGGAAAGGAAATCAACTTTTGGAGTTGACAACGATGCAAATGGTGTGGATGAGGAGAGGAAGTTAACAGTCCCAAGTCAGATTGCAAATCAACCAATTTCAAGTTAGCATTTCAAATATTTATTTTCAAATTATTTGCTTATCCGATTTTAATTTTCACAGCGTTCTCGTAATCTCCGTGTTAATCTTGATGGCGTCACTCCTCATCGTAAATATTGTCTGTTTCGTCTGCATCATCAAGCGCAAATATTCATTGGCAAATACCAACCAAGATGTGGACAAACCGAATAAAACATATTTTTTCATGAAGAAAACATTCAAAGGAAGTTACGTTGGGTAAATTAATTTTTTTGCAAATGTAAAAGTGTTTTATTAATAAAGCTTTACGTTTTTACAATAATTCTGTTAGTTTACTGTAGCATTGCGTCCGGAGCATGTTCCGTCTTCATTCATGAAAAAATCTTCATCACATTCGCAAATGCCTTTGTTCACGTTTCTAAAATTTCTAAGGGATTTGCAAATTGCTCCATCCAAACAAAACCCTTTGTTATCTACTTGACAAACCGAACCCACAAGTCCACGACATCTCAGCTCGTTTTGATTATATTCCTGAAAGACTCCACATTTACAAAACCCATTGATACAGTTGAGTCCCCCAATATGGTCACATTGAGAAAACTCTTGTATTTGGTCATCGCATGAAAATCCGTAGCCAATTTCACATTTCCCATCCACCGGAAGGAACCCAGGCCTACATTGACATTGTTGTCGTCCCTGTCCTATTTTCACGCATTCTGCGCCAGGAGTACAGGAATTGTCGCCTTTCTCACAAGGTCCATTAACGAAGGCAAGGCATCGTCCCAAGTCCTCAGAAAAGTAACCGTGTTCTCCCAAACCACAATTGCATTTTTTATTCACGCAAACAAGCCCT
>JAANSO010001392.1:0-17340 GCA_036507315.1 Lepidocyrtus fimetarius | reverse complement strand
ATATTTTCAATGCGGAGCAAGCTTAGATAGAATCATTCAAAGGCCCATTCGAGGATGAAGAGTTTGATGGGAAACACGATAAGAGGAATACAACAAAAAGATTTCCACAATTCAAAAAAATTTGCTATTAATAAAAATCAAGAAATAAAAATTCTCGCAGCTGCGAGCTTTTTTCCCTTCATTGTGTTAAAGTAAATAAGAATACATAGTTGCATATTTATAGTGTACAGAGAAGTTCTTTACGAAATTCTAGCAATTTCACTTCATTGATTCAGTCGGTATTTTTTATCATTTTTTCTAAATAACCTTCCCTGTTATAAAATGGAGAATGAAGTTCTTTTTTTAAAAGTAAATAATGCAATCAGTTTCTAATTGGCTATGTAGAATCTACCGTGCCCCGTTCGTTTCGTCGCTTACTTCACCAACTCTGGAAACCGAATAGAAATGTTGAACGATGAAAATAAGTTGTTCCTTTTCACTACTACCCGGCATAGAATTCCTTGATGACGATAATCGCGATGAACATTCCTCTTTTGAGCAGAAAACGATGAATTTGGAAATTCTAAAGGAAAGAAATAAAAAGAGAAAGTGTTGGTTAGAAAAGAAGTTGGCAATAGAGCCTTTATGTCCGATTCTGATTTTGGTTGTGGGCGGCAGTGATGGTGGGTTAGGTTTATTTTTACTATTGGTCCTTCTCACAATATTGCCACGCATTCACTAAACACAAAAACCAACGATTTCTTTCTGAAAAATCAGAACTTTCTCCAAAAAACAGTTATTTTTAGCAGAGATGTACAAACTAGTATCAAAGGTATTACAGACACTGTAGCTTGCAATTTCCCATAAAAACGCTAGTATAAAACTTATATACTTGCGCTTTAAATTTATTTTTATCATTTTCCTTTTAATGGAAATTCAGGAAATTTAGTTCTTTAATATAATTTGAAATTTATTCATATTAGCAAAGAAAGCATCCTTCCTATTTACAGAAAAGTATGTAACCATATTATATTAAAAGGATTTTTGATGGCTATTATAAGGATCATTGACTAGTAGTATTATGGAAAAACTGATGGTGGTGGTGCTGTGGTTCTTCAAGAAACGAAATGAAAGGAAATATGTTACAATAATAAGAGTATCCACTTTCTCTTCTTTTTATTTCCAAACGTTTGCCTTGCCAGTGATGACGGGTATTGAAAAAGAATGTTTTTTTGTACAGTTTCAACATTTTCTGAATTTTAAAAAGTACTCAAGTCAGTGAAAATATTCATAAGGAGGCTTCCAGTTTGAGTAAGTATCACTAAAAATGAATTCTTAGTCAAACAGATTTCGGCGTTGTTGATGATGATGGTGACGGTGGCAGTGGTGAAGATGAAAAAGAAGACGATGAGGAGAATGATAAAATGATAACATAATTGAATTTTCTCGTTTTCCCTACTTACCTTACTCTTTTAGTTCCTCCTACTCACCAACTCAGAAAATTCCATCTTTTCTTTTAGTTTAAGGAAAATCTGGAGATCTAAAATTATTCTGTGGGGAAAGAAAATTAAAGTTGACAGGAGTGAAGGAAAGAGGAAAGGCATGCACTTGCTATTATTTTATTTTACTAAAGCTTATCTTGAATGATTTTCTTTTCCTGTTTAGATTGTTGTTTTTGGCTAAAAGGAGGGAAAAGTGGTTCTGGTGGTGGTGATAACAACTACAACATCAGCAGAAGAAAGGTGTGAAAGGAGCCGGCGGAATGGACGATGAAGAAGAAGAAAGGACTATGTCCTCCTCTAGAATAAATTGGAGGAAATGGTTTTGTACGTGTGCCTGTTGTGAAAAATGCTGGAGTTTCATCCGTGGTTACTGTTGCTGCTGCCTGGACTATGTAAGGAGAGACCAGAGAAAGCCTTCGATAAGAAAAGATGACATCACATACATTCTCCAGGTTAAAAAGCATTATTTTTGTGCTAAGTCAATCATATTCCAGTCTCATTTCTTGGAATTCACTCCTACTCCTTGTCAGTTACAGCATAACGATTTAGTTTTTCTAACAAAATTCTGCAAAATTGCAACAAAATGTTATTAACGAGAGTCTTCCTCACTTTTCTAGAGAGGAAGGACGTAAAATACATAATGAGGGAAAGTAGTATATATAGTAGAACAAAACAACATAACACCGACTTGCGTGATCTAGACAATCTGATAAGTGAATGAGAAAGTTAGGAAAAGAGAGAGAAACAAGAAAGGATAAACTTGAATAGAATGGGAAAGTACTTCAAGTCAAAATGTGTTTCTTGCTTACTTGTGAAAATTTCCCATTCAAGTTTCGTGCAGCACACAAGTTAGGAAAAAGAATTTATCTGCAAAGAAAATAGGTTCGTGTGTGTTTGCTCGTTTTTATTATCGTGTAGATATATTGCGAAGAGAGACAGAAGAATCCTTTTCCTGATTTTGATTTTACTTTAGCTCTTGTTGTGCCAGCGGGGTACAAGTGACTACACTGAGGAGAAAGTGGCAGTTGTAAACACTTTTTTATGATTGAGAGGGAAACAAGAGCATTTTGCTGACGATGATGATGACGAGGACATGCATGCTTCTTTAAACTAATGCACAAACTATAATAAAACTTAACGGTTTTATGTAATTTTCAGCACGCCGAAGGGGAAAGTGACACATTTTCCGATGTTGGAGGTGGTGGAAATGGGGTTGGTGGGGAGAAAAGTGAGCGCCATGATTCCTTCACTTCGGGTTCCCTGTCGGTGGGCTCTTCCAGTTATTCCGGTGGTGGAGGTATATACGGCGGTGCAGGGACTAGTGCTGGAGCTTCTGGAGGATGTTCAAGTGGAAGTGCTGGGGGACCTTTAGGAGGATCCTCTCCAAATAAAGATTTTAAGGATCTTGTCTATGAAAAAATTGAGGTTGTTTCTATTTTAAACTATTTTCTGTTCTATTTTCAAGTCTATTCCCATGCAATACATCTAAAAAAGTTTTGTTTTCTTGATGCGTCCTTTCCTATTTATTTTATGGCTTTAAAAGAGAAAAGAACAAGCCGTAAAAAATATTGCAAAAATTATTCCCAAGTGAGCAGTGAGCACTTTCCTTTCCGTCTCTTACTTGAGCTGAACTGATGTGCGTGGTAGTGGAATGGGGACCTTGACGGAGGATTTTTTGAATTTTTTAAATTAGCCCAGTTCACGTTAAACATTTTTCTTCGTATCTTTTTTCCGTACCTGCCTTGAATTATCTCTTGGATTATTACTATGCTTTACACATGAAAAATTAACATGTCGCTCAGCTCACGTCACAAAAAGAATGGGAAATGGAAAAGTTGAGAGAAGAGGAGGATTTTTATGGTCTAATAATCTGCATGTAAATTGGACTGAAATTGGCGTTCACGTCGGTTCCCCATAATCCAAGTTTACAAGTTTCAAGGATGCTCTATTTGTGACAGTGCTACTAATAGTATTGCTACCTCTATGCATTTTAAGCTAAAGATATAAACGATGATACGAATGGAAATGAAAGATATAAAAAATAAATAAAAATTACCTTTTCCCCTACCCGCTATTTTATTTTACCTGCACGTCTTCCTGACAGTGAGACGTAAAAAGCATGAGCTTAATCAGCATTATGGCTAGGATTAGATTACCTGGAAAATGAAATCTCATAAGAGAAAAAATTGCCATTTCCTCATCAAGAATTATAAGTCAGATCAGAGCCACGTGCTATTCTTGGAGTATGTGTATATATTATGCAAACGAGTGATATTTGTTATTTTGTGTAACTCGTCTCGTAATCTTTTCTCTGTTTTATTTGCGTAGGCGAGAAGAGCGAGTAGTCAAAGTCAAAATCAAACTCAAAATCAGTCTGTCAGAAAAGAGTCTGGAGCATCTGCTCCCCTCATTGACTTCAAATCCATTGACTTTTGGAGTGCGTTTAGCTTGACATCCTCAAGAGCCTCTACTTCCGAGCCACAACCTGTCCAGCCTAAACTACTTCTCAGTCCAAATCGGAGAGACACGATTAGCTCTCAAGTAGGCCAATTTTATCAATACAAAAATAGATTCTATTCATAGCAACGCATGTACCTGTATACAAATACGTAAATAAAAATTACTTTAATATATAGTTTGCATATCACACATCACATCAAGTTTATAAAATCTATATCCTTCCATAATAATAACTCTTTAGAGCATTTTCTTCAAAATTTTTGTACAAATTTACACAATGACTACGATAAAGCCAAGCAAAAATATTCTTCCAAAATCTAGTTCTGTTGGACAAGGAATAAGTAGACCACTAACCCCACAACAACAGCAAAGTCCTTATGTAAATTCAAATGCTTACCTGCCTAGAGTTGCTAAATCTAGTCCAAAACTTCCAATTAAGAGAACCGGAACTGCTGAAAGGAAGAAAAGTACCGCTTCAGTTCGCAAAGGGAAGCGTCTGCCAGCTTTACCTGCGACGATTGTTGATGTCATATTAAAACTTGCTGATGCTCATACTTTCGAACGATCCCACTTCTTTGTACTTCGAACCATTGGCAAAGGATGGAGAACAGTCGTTGACGCTTTATATATTCCCTTTTGTGGCATCACACCCGCTTCATCCTGGTATCCTTTCATCGAAGACCAAGTTCCCGAAGCAGTTCTTGCTCGATCCAAAGGGAAATGTTTTAAGTTGGATGAAGATAGTCAATTGTTTGAAGAAATGTGTGGATGTGGCCATAATCCATTTCCTACCAGAGAACTGAAAATGTGGTGTAATTCTGTCTCTTCTGGGCTTCCTCTTAAATCCCTTAGAAATTCATTCCTTTCTGTTGGAAGCCATCTATGGTCATTTACGTACGTTGTGGGAACCACAATGGACTCCATTAAGTTACTTTACGACGCTCTTAAAGTGATGCCTAATTTGGAAGATCTTCGGGTAGTCGATGTAAACTCCACTGGGATCAGGAATCAGCTGAATAAGTATAAGAGTCAGGGAAGAGATATAAATTTTCCAAGGTTGGCTATGAGCCGTTACTCATCCGGTACAGCTCTAGCGGGATCTTCTTCACCCAGACTTACGTCTCTAAGTGTTACAGGATGCAATGATTCTGGGATATTAGATGAATTAATGAAAGCATACGGAAGAAAGGATTCTCGCTTGGAATGTTTGGAGTTGGAAGGAGGTGCTGTTCGAAACAGTAAATTTTTCTCTAACAAAAACGCGAGATTTATTTTTGAAGCTTTTGTTCCATTTCTAACCAAATTGAAGATATGTGGAGGGGATGAATACTCGTTGGACGTGTTTACCAGAGACTATTGGAACCTCACACACATAACATTTACTAGGAAGGTGACAGGACCCCGAAGTCCAGGCAGCTTTCCATCCATTCAAAGTATCTGGAAATGGTTAAGCAATTATCGAGAAACCTTGGTGGAGCTGCATCTTTACTTGGGCTATATAGGAGAACCAAACCTCCCTTTTCAAAAGCTATACGATCGAGGATTGTCATCAGTGACGAAAATAAGCTTACCCTTCCAGATGGCTGAATTGGATTCCTGGAATATTCGTGGAAGGTGTTCAAATTTAGAAAAAATGATATTTCATGACTGGGCAAAATCCTTTAGCATCAGAAACGCAACCACTCAAGCCGACTATCACTCCCTAACGAAAAAGGAAAAGTGTGAAATTGGAATAGCTGTGAAACGATACTGGGAATACATTAAAAGTTTAAAGAAAATTGTTGTACTTTATGGAAAATCTAGGGATAAAGTTGTCTTCTCAGATAGTAGAAGCTCAACCATTGGTTTCCGTTCTTCTTATTTCTAAATGAAAAATTTTGTGCTTCAATTTGCTTGTCAACAAAGAAACAAATAAAAAATCTTTTGCACACATATTTTCAATAGAAAAATAGATAATAATGTCATTACATAATTACCTAAGTTAAGAATATCCTAATGCATAAAAAGCGTGCATGATTGCTTGAAAAAGCAATTGAATATAAAATGTTTCATTTATTTCCTTCCTTTGAAAGGGATCTGCTGATCAAATCCGACCAGATTTATATGAGCCAATTGGAAATGCAAGTGGTGTCGGTGAAGAGATTTGTAGAGAAGAAGAAGGTGACCCTCCCTCATGCACTGGTGCACTTGGAGCTCTACATTTCTTTCTCAGTTACGACATTCATTCCAAAATTCTCACTATACGACTGATCGAAGCAAAGGACCTTCCAAAACCTATTACTCAGGATTCTAGCAAAACTGATCAAGCTCATTCCAACCCTTACGTGAAGGTATGGAATAGTAAAGAATAGCAATAAAGACATAAATTGCATTTTAAATTGCCTTCCCCTAAATTTACAAAGTGAATAATCGTAACAAATATCAATGCAAAAGCAAGATAAAGAATATCGTTTATAAATTAGCAAAGTGTGCGAATATTGTTTTTTTATAGATCTGTTTGCTGCCAAACCAAAAGGATTCCAGGCAAACTGCCCTTAGGAAAAAAACTCAGAATCCACGTTTTGATGAAAACGTTCTCCTTTGAAATACCATTCAGAGAACTTCAAAGGAGAACGTTGCAGGTAAAGTTGGTGTAATAATTCCTCCTTTTTCACACAGATTCTCGATCACATAATATAATTCCTCTTTTTCCTTTTTGGTTTATTCATTCATGAAATATACGCTTTTCTTCCATGTTATTAAAGATGGTCGTGAAAGATTTTGACAAGTACTCGAGACACCGAGTGATTGGTCAAGTGCTTCTTCCACTTCACGATGTTAATGTGCTCAAAGGGGTCTACTTTTGGAAGCCAATGGAAGCTGTTCAAGCGGTAAGCTTTTGCTAAAATCAGAGAATAAAAAACGTTCCGCCTTTCTCTTGTCCTTGCAACTGTCCCTTTTCCCTTTGTACGAAATAAAAACTCAACTGCATGCGTTGTTCCGGCTTAAGCCAAAGATGAAAAAATTGTACTTTCCCCATCACCTTTATATTCCGCTTCATTGAAGAAAGGCGTAAGGTAGGATTGACGCGGCCACAGCATCTACATAAAATTGGGAGAGAGCTGTTGTGGGTTTCCACCTTTCTTTCCTTTTGAACCCTCTCTTTGAAGAGGAAAGGACAAGAGAAAGTGGTTTATAACAAGGGAGTGAGCTTCAAGTCATGAAACGGTTTTGTTGCCGGTTTTCGTGGTCCAGCCAAGCTACGTTTCTTTTTGTTAGCATTGCAATTTAAATTGAATAACAACAAAATTATAGAACTTTTACAAAATATTTTATTTATGTGTTGCCTTTATTGGACGTTGGAAGTATTAGCTGTATGGTAGATGCTATCCGTATAGGCATTTTAAAATGTTTGCAAAATAGGTTGCTGACTTGAGTTTCTTTTTTGTAGAGAATACAGCAATGAATTTGAATTGCAGAAGTAGAAAAAAGTTACAACTTGTTTAGAAATATTTTCTCTTGCCTTTTGCCCTTTCCCATCTCCACCTACATTACATGCAAAAAATCACTTTTGAGTAAAAAAACATTCTAGTTATTCAGGAAGGAAAAAAGATCAAAGTTGGACTATAGTTCCACCAATAATGTAAGAATTTTGCAATTTCCCTCGTGATCCCCCTTCTGCTTAAGTTAAACCTGTGCACAAAAAGAAACAAGTTTATGTTTTTGACGTGAGTTATATAGTAGAATACATGGCAAGAGAAAACATTAGTTTTTAAGACATTTCTCGTTTGCACAATGATGTAACCGCAACATTTACAGATTATTGTAATAAAACTAGCAAACAAGGAGAATATACCTGCATGTATTAGCATTTCAGGAATACAGACATTTACTAGGTTCATTGATAAGAAACTTCCTTCCCTTCTTTTCGCTCTCATTTTCGAAACGAGAAAGAAAAAGAGGGATAGTGAGATTAGAAGAAAAGTTAACTTTTTCCCTTGCGAGAAAATGAAATTTGTTTTGTGGTCTCTTTCTTTTTCTCTCATCAGCTTTCTCAGGAAGACTTGGGAGAGCTCTTGTTCTCCCTGTGCTACCTTCCAGCTGCGGGAAGACTCAATGTGGACATTCTCCGTGCAAAACAACTCACACCGACAGATTTGACGGGTGCTGCAGGTAAAGAGAAACCTTCCGTTATAAGCCCCCTTCGTCCATTCTCCCAATCCAATTCTAAACTGACATTTGTTACTTTAACTATTTTTTAATTTTATCAAATTACCCCATGTACTTGCATATATCTGTATCTTTTAGCTCCATATGTGAAGGTGACGCTGGTGATAAACGAAAGACATGTGAAAACGAAGAAGACCTCGTATAAAAAGTACACTTTGGATCCAGTTTTCAACGAAAGTCTTAGGTAAAAAAAATTATGCAACTCTCCCAAAAACTTTTTCCATGTTTTCCTTCCAAATTAGCAATTAGTATTTGTTATTATTACTGGAACCAATTTTTATCTACTGTTATTCGGGTGACTATGGTTGTTTCATTATGAAATCACGAGTTTCCTCTTTGATCCCTTCATGGACGAGCCTTGATCTGTTGGAAGCTTTCTACTCACAGTAGGATTACATAAATACGACTACCGCTTCTTGCACTACCCCATCTTCTGTCATTTAATTCTTTTGTATGACTCGTTTAGTTGTTAGCTTCTGTAATATCATTTCTCTTGTAATGACTGCAGGGAAAGTCCAACTAACAAAAGTTAAAATTAATCCCAACGGAAAACGTGTGACATCCAAATGTGCTTCTCCTTTCAAGGCGGCTCTATTTGTAACATAACTTTATCAGTAGTAAAACTAACACTACTGCTTTGCATTTCTACATCAGACGACAAATATCAAGAAAAAAAGGTCAAAGAGACAAAGCAAGGGAGGAAATGTTCCTTTTTTCCTTTGTATGGAAATATAAATGTGTCGATTACATGGTATATTTAAACCTGCACAGACAGGCTGACTTCCATTTCCTTGATGAGCCGTTGTGACTTTCCCCTCTGTCTTTTTTATATTCTTTGTCGGTAGATCTAGATCACTTTCTCCCGTGGGGAACGTGGGTGTATTATCCAAGCGAGGATAGAGCCCTTTATTTTTTAAAAGAAAAAAATGGATTGGCTTTTCAAAGTTTACGAACCTTGTAATAAAAAAAAGAATTTGAGATGGAGAGAAGAAAAGTAACGAAGAAAACGTACTTAAAAGAGAAAAAGGCTGATCTTGTTGATCTCATAAAATTTATAATGCTGGAGATAAAACCAGAGTGGGTGATGAAGAAACGATAGATAGGTAAGAAAATGTTTAAAACAGGCTTCCCCGAAAAAGCTTCAAAAGATATAAAAAGATTTTGCATTCTTCCTTGAAGAAATAAAGAAAGACAAGCAGGCACTTGTACGGAGAAAGTATTCCTTAGAGAGTGATTTTAAACAAACAGAGCTTGAAGGGAGAAAAACCTAGTCATTCGGTTCAGCTCTCTTACTCTTTCAGCACCAACATACATACCTTCCTCGTAATAATAATCAGAGGAGGAGGATCGCGAGAGACAAACAGAAAGCAAAAATGTGAATCATCAACAGCGAAAGAGCGCCTCTGAAGCTGCAAAATCAACTTTGTCTTACGCTTGCTTCTACTTTCATTTTTACTTTTTCCCAAAAGCCTTGCTGAGTAATATTTCCATGAAAAAAAGATGCCGACTTGAATTTGGAAACAAAAACAATGACAAATGAAAATGAAGAAAAGGAAACGAAAGGAAGAAGCCAAAAGAAGATATAATCAACCAACATCTTCCTCAGTTTCTTTTCGTAACCTGAGAAAAATATACTTATGTTCTAAAAGATGTTTTTACTTCTTAAGAAAAAGCGACGATGCAGTAATAATAATGCGCAGAATGAAAGTTTAGATTGGAAGTGTCAAATTCGGTTTAGTTTCCCGAATTTTATGAAGCAAATACCAATGCGGAGAATGAGATGAAGTATTTGATGCAGACGTAGAATAAGTACATTCACACTTATCAAGAAAAATGTACGAGGTAAAATAAGTTACCTATCTTACGTTTCAATCGTAATTGGAATCGATTGTTGTGTTTTCCAGTTTTGATGTGAATTCCGTACAATTGCCAGACTGTTCGATAATCATCACCGTACTTGACTTTAATGGAGGAGTGATGAAAGATCATTTTATTGGTCGTTTGGTGCTTGGAAAAGAAGCCTCAGGTGAGCCATTCTTAAATTTATTGCTCTTTGTTCGCATTATCATCATTGGAAACATGTGTTCCATCGAAATTGTAGATTTGGAGTTATTACATAAGATCAATGTGAATTGCTTATTTCGTGTATTTTTACGAGCAAGCCTTTTTAGTAGTACGTGTAGTTGATGATGCATTTTAATTACATAACATTAACAAAGTAAAATATATTGCCTTTCCGAACCTTTTTCTAGGGCCACATGAAGTGAATCATTGGAAAAATATGATGCAATCGCAAAGGACGGCAGTTACACAGTGGCACACACTTCGAACAAGGGCTCATTGTGATGAACTTTCTGTAACAAAGTTTGTCAGCTACTAATTTACTTTCAACTTGGTCTATAGTCCTATTTGTAGTTCATATATATTTGTATTTTAGAAAAAGCTTAAAATCAAACTCATTGATTGCATGATACACGAGAAAAATTTACAGTAAGTGATTTGAACGCTTGCAAGCGTACTTCAATCAAGCGCTTGATTGAAGTATGCTCTTTCTTGATTGCATGAATAATATTGGCATATCAAATTTGTGAAAAAGAGAGATATCGAAATTTGTAGGAAAAATTGGACTTTACCATATTTTATAAATATTTTATTTTATGGTTATTTGTGTTATAAGTATGATGATAATCATTATGCATACATATTATTCATACTTAGGTACATTCATAAATTGTAAAAATTGTAAAAAACCTTAACACTGACATTACATTGACACTGACATTGACACGCACACTCTGAATGAAGTTTTATTCATAAAAGTATTGCAAAAAGAGTATAAGGAAAGATATATTGGAAACGAAATTGTTAATTAAATAAAAATAAATAATATACTCTTTAGGCGAGTACAAAAGTTTGTTCGAAAGAGTCTATCTTTTATAAATAAATGACGAAAAGGCAAAAACTACATGTAATGTGTCAGTCTTTCATAACTTCATAAATTAGTTATTCATAGAAAAGGCTTTGATAGTGCGAAGCCGCTGGCCCTTGATACTCAGGTATACTCCATGGTAGTGGTCTTCCATTGCATTCCACCACTTCGGGCCAATTGCATTGCTCAGCATGAGGATCGAACAGAAGTCCGTGACTGCATTTCCGGTGAACATAGAACTTCCCTGTACAAACAAAGTAACAGGAACAATCCTCTGGATCGGGCTCGTACCAGTTTTGTGTTTCGTCAGGGCCACAGTCCCTGATGCGTGGAAAGTCTTTGACATGATGATCCTCTACCACTTCTCTAACAAATTTGAGACGTTTGGTTGATGTCAATAGGTCGTATTCATACATACTTTCTTCTAATGCAGCATCCCTCTCTTTCGCCTTGGCACTTACTATGAAAACAAAGACAACAATAGTTCAACTCAAACCCTAATTAATAATATTTTGCTATTCAATTCTCAAACACAAACTTACCACTTTCCTTAATTGCCAAAGACGCCAACATCAATAAAATTGAAACAAATTTATTCATGTTATCTTTCTTTGTTGATAAAACTGGGGTTACTTAAGAATACTATACTTAACAGACTATTCTATATGGAAGTTTAGTTGTGTGCATTGTTGTGCAACAAGGAGACTTGAATATCTACTGAAATATTATCATCAATAGTACAAGGGCTAAAAATAAAATTGAGTAAAATATAAAACAACCAACCAATATATTAAAAATGTAGTGAAGGAACGTGGAAAGGCCTAAGTTTTTGGCAATATGAAAATGTACCTGATATAACGAAATTTTTTTAAAAGGTTCTTTGATACTTGTGTCGCTTTATGAGTCGTTTGTCCTCACCACCTACCTCTAATAAACCATTACCTTTGAACGGTAACAGTGTTGTTGTAATATTAAAAGAAAAGGGTTTCTTGTTTCCTAGAAGGTTTAGAATCATTTCACTTTAAAAACATAATGCTTACTACTGGTGATGCTTTTTTATTTCTAATCCCTACCACCTTCCAACAACGCACAGTATGCAGAAACAAATTTTGGTTTAGCTAATATTGAGTTTCACGTTGTTACACCCCACTTGGCAATTTGGGTTATTTTATGACAATTCCTATTACTACATATTTAAAAGAAGAGGAGCAGTTTTATATAGGTATATATGTCATGAATGAGATTTCCGGGCACAGCTATCATAATATGCTTTTCTTCTTTATCGCCACCATCCTTTAAATGGTTTCTACCCTGCTGATATGCTTGATGCCAGGCTGTATAATGGGATTTTCGACCCGTGTTATTTGGAAAACGTGGAAAGGGCTTGGCACAATCTGCAAACAATTGCACTTTTGTAATTTAACAAATTTTATTGAAATTTCTACAAGTCTATATACTTCAAAAATACAGATTTATACTCATTAACCAATCTTTCAACAATTTTCAAAACAATTAAAATTGATTACTACATAAATAAATAGCTACTTTGTAGCAGGATAATTAAAAACAAGAACACACTTGTTGTAAACCTCTGTCTAATCTAATCTATAATCACTATAATGAATTAAAATTACATGTTAAATGCAGTATTTCTAATTATTCAAAGTTAAAATAAAACGTACAAATTAGAAAAGGTAGATTTATAAGTCCACAATTAAATTAAAATTCCCTTCTGTGATATTTGTCCGGGTCGAAATATGATGTGACTACGACCCGATTGCTAAATCTACGTCCTGCAAGAGCTTGTTGTGCCTTTTGACAATCTGCTTGAGAATTGAACTCCACAAACACTTTACCACAACCTGGCACATCCACTCCTTCAATAGGCCTTGGAATTTCAATTGACCGAACAATTCCATATTTACCACATTCTTCTTTAATGTCTTCTATGATATCGTCATACTCATCGTCATCTTTAAGTTCATCAGGGGTGACCATGTTCATCAAACATAGTACCTCTGTAGCTGGTCCAGAGGCTCCCATACCGACCAAATTCATAGGCATACCAGGAACTTGGATAGCAACAGCTCCAAGACCAGCAGTAGCAGAATTCTTGGCTCCAATACTGGCCCGCTGCACAATCAATTTTTTGTCTCCAAGTTGCATTCCATTCAGTCCTGCAATCGCCTAATCACACAAAACATAGAGGTTCGTTATTAGATAAGAAAAAAGTAGCGATTCAAAATGAACTTGACAATTTATATAATGATGGGTTATTTCTTACATGATCTGTGATGGATACGTCTGTATATTCACAAAATGCGTAGCCCTTGGATAAACCAGTGGCGGAGTCCTTTACCAAATTGAACGCCCTCAATTTTCCAAATGAACTGAGAAGTTCCTTAACCTGTTTTAAATAAATTGCATTAGCTTAAAAGCATAATTTAATAGGCAACATGAATCATGTGTACGTTTCAGAATAACATTCAATAAACTCTATCAAAAAATCTACAAAAATGATTCATTTAAATATTTGAAATAAATGAGCTCCAAAGACTACAGAATAGTGTGGTGCAGACGAGTCGCGCGCCATTGAGGATGAAGTACAGGTGAATTCTGAAATGCTAAAAATGCTGAAATGCAAAAAAGTCCCTGGAAAAATAAAAAATTCCTGAAAGAAAAAACCGAGGTATCTGAAAACGCTTTCATGACACTTTTAAAATTCCGTCCGCAGAACAACAGCTTCCAATCAATCATCAACCCCTTAGAGATACTTTTTGAATTCGCAAGTTTTTCTGGGATGTAGTGACTGAAGAAATTCTACAAAAAGAGCCTGAAAACCTGAGAAACACCAACCAAACCAACTATGTCGACTTACCACAGTCTATTTTTCTTCATTTCTGTTTCTCTCTGATATTGTGAGGCTAAAATAATTACACAGTTGCTTGCTGCAAACAAAGTGTTTTCCTTTATTTATGCGTGTAGAAAATATTTGATTTTAGTAAAAATTTACTTGCCTTTTTTGTGAGTTATATTTGGGATCTTTAAGAAATTGTGAATCGTGAGAGGAGCCGCACTGCCCATACTTTCAATCGCAATACGATTATATTGCTTTTGCCCACATACCTGGGCTACAAGGGAACGGAAATAAAGTCAGAACGGGTTATTATCATTATTTTTGTCAAAAAATTAACAATAACAACAAAATACACAAGAAAATAAATAACTGAAAAACACATTCAGGTTTAAATCAGAATCTTGTACAACAACGACAAACAGCTACCCTTCTATGAGAAGATTTTTTTTGCTATTTTCGATCCTAAATCTATTAACTCTCAATGAACAACATGAAAATTATCTGCACTAGCTCGTATGATATTTTTAAACCATCAAAATATAGCTTAATTTATAAACATATTTTATCTAACATCTAAAACTTCCTGCCTTATCCTTGTATAAAGTGCCAATTTTAAAAGTAAAAAGCCTATTTACGCTTATGCATCCTAAAAATGCAGTTTGATCAGAGTAAGTTTGGAAATAAAAAGGCAACGAACCTGGTCTTCATTAAGATAGTTTGGTAAACCACCAATGAAAATTTTATGCGGTGAATCTGGGACAATGGTGCTAACATTGGAACCTGAAAATAAAAGATTTATATTAGACACTGCAAAATGCTGACGAACTTCTTATAAAATATTATAATAATACTTACTAGAGCCTTGTCCAACATGTACTGGGTCAATTCCTGGAGTTGGCTGATAATCATGTGGTCGACGTATTTTTAAACTCTGTCCTCTGAAGTTAATCCCATCAAATGCCATTGCCTGAGTTGTTTCATCAATTGACCTAAACTATAAATACAAGCAAATTGATTGTTTACTTTTGTTATACAACTATCAAACATTTCAATTACTCAAAAAACTGCTAATTAAATGGCCAGTTTTAAAAATAATTTTACCTCTAAAAATGCAAAGTTTTTGTCCAAGTTTACTTGACAAGCTAAAATAGGGTTTCCAGGAGCTTGGGCCAATCCGGATAGATGCATTTGTTGGTTAAAAAAGTCCATCATTTCTTCCTCAGTTATTCCAAAAGGAATATTACCCACGTACAAACGTCTTGCCTAAAATCAAATTGAAACAAATCACAAATGTTAAAGAAAGTTGTGTAACAAATAATTATCTTTTTATTACACAAAATATTCAGCAATTACCTGTCTTGTCACTGTAGATCCCACAACCGGAACAGCTGCTTGTGGAGTGTCCAAAATTAGATTAGCAGGGATTTGTCCTGCAGCTGTTAAAATAATAACAATTTACGATCATTAAAAATAAGCTAAACTCCAAAATAATTAATTGAAGGTTTAAGTTGTTTTTCAATTTACCTTGCATCGCCTTATATTGTACTGGCGTAATATGTTCAAAACCAGTTGGAGGGCGATCCCACCAAATGGAAGCCTTCCTCCTCCTTGAAACTCTAGGCTCGTCTTGACTCTTGGATCGACTTCTTTTAGACCGATGTCCCCCTCCACCAGCCCCACTGCCACCACCCGCACGCTCTGCATTCCGGGGTGATCTTGATCTCGACCTCCTTTTCCTCTCACGGTCTCGGTCCCTATCCCGGGGTGACCTACTCCTTCTTTTCCTATCTGTTGTAATAAAGCAAATTTCAAGTAACAAATTTGATTATTTTAAAAGATTTTTTCTAAAAGGAATACACAATACTCAACAGCGGTTTAATATAGTTTTGAGGAAAGACGTCTTAAAAACTTACCATCAGAACCCATTTCTTTATATTTTTCCTTTAAATAATTTACTTCAAAATAATCTAATAAAGGGGATTAAATTTAATTAAATATTTAATTAAAATTTTAATTAAACCAACAACACTGACTGGCTGGGGAAAGTGGCTGTGTTTACTTTTTAACTTTGCTATCATCATCACCCCCATCAGGCATCATCGGGGCTGCTCTGCTCCGCATTTCCAATCAATATTCCATATCCCGTCTATGCTTCCGGCATGTTGTTCAGATGCGTGCACAAGACATCCATTCTATGTTTTTCTGCATATGCAGAGCATACAGTGTACTCCCCTTCTGTCGTTTTCCAAAGCATTGAAAGGAGTTGTCCACTATCCTGTCAATGGTTTTAAAAGTGTGCACTGGTGCAGAGTGAGAGTGCTTTTGCACGACTGGATACCTTTCATTGCGTAATATACCGCATGTGTGCTCCTCACTTCCCCTCTGCTCCTTTTTCTTTAGAAAATTTGCACTGCGAGTTTTGATATCTTTCTCGAGTGATTCTTGAAAGTGCACCTCCAAAGTCGACGGATTTGATTCGATGTTGGAAACTGAAGGTGATTTTTAGAATTTTTTAACGTTAATTGAGCGGTTAATTACCTAAATAGTGTACTACCTTTAGATGACAATTAATTAAAACATTGTAAAGTTAACATTTTGGGGTTTTTGTTTGGTGTAGAATTCAGTTGGGTTTGAAGATCGTGAAGATTTCCAGTTGGAATGAGGACGCTACGAGGTCGACCTAGGAATGTCAATATACCTGGGCTTAACTTTTTGGATAGTGATGGTGAAGACTCGGATGTTTCGGATTCAGATGTAGAGCCAGTGTTCTTCCCTGCTGTTGGATTCGAGGAGATGCTACAAATTGAAGAATTTCCAGCTTCTGATGATGACGATGATGACAGTAGTGATGAATCCCTTTTTGAAGTGATTCATCCGGGTGGCTTGGATGAAGTGGACCTTGCCCTTTTAGGAGACACTAATAATCCCGCTACTGTTCCAGTAAATATTGCTGCAACTGACAATCATAACGGTGACCAACAAGCGGAGCATCCTATTCAATTTTTTGGAGGAACTGTTCAAGTTAGGCATATCATCAACGAAAGCTTTGTTCAGCTTCAACAAGAGCAAATGGAGGCGGTGTCTGAAGATGTCAATGGGGAGGAAGATCAGTCGCTTGTTGATACCACCATGGACAACCCTGGCCCTGCACCCTCAACTGGCTCAGAAGTAGTTGAAAGTGAGGATACTAAAGAAGGAAGGCCTTCAACCTCAGGTCCGTCCTCTACAAATACAAATCAGGTTGAAAATGCTACCAGACAACCAGACTTAGAAACAAAACCTGAAGCTATTCCATCTTCATCTAGTCACCATCCAGTAAATGCTAACAATGGCGAGTCCGCGAACCGACTGAGCTTAAAGCGGAAGGAACGTGTTGATAGTGATGTTGATGATGACAGGGACGA
>JAANSO010001391.1:0-17360 GCA_036507315.1 Lepidocyrtus fimetarius | reverse complement strand
ATCCCACTAAATGGCAACCCTAAAATATAAACATAAAGCACAAACTTGTATTTATTTCATGGACCAAGAAATAAACAATTTAATAACTTAGGTAAAAAATGTCATTTGTTGCACTTACGATTCGATCATTTTTCGTAAGAACGTAAAATAAAAATGGCTCCACATCATAGTAGAGAGTCTTATGATCAAGGAATAACTTGGCTAGAAGACAGAGATTCTGACAATAAATTTTGTTGATATTCCCATCTACCTCAAACACAGAAATATCTTCCCATCGATAAATCTCCGTTCCTGGAGGGAATCGCTGATTGCACTTCAGCAAATGCCTCTCCAAAATCAACTTTGACTTTGCATATTTTAAACAGAATTCGCAAAGGTACAATTTAGACAGTCTGGCATATTCTTGGGGGTACGGAGAACTGTACCAGGTTTGAATTTCATACTTCCCAAATTCAATGAACCTTGGAGAGCGTGCAACAGATCCGCCACTTTTTGGTGTCCCTTGTCCTCCAGTACCTCCCCCAGATGGCTGAGTTGCGTTGTTTGGTGCGACTGTCTCAGGATTATTTTCGTCGTCTTCTGTTTTTACCAGACCCATTGTTTTGCTAGATTTTTGAAGTGCCATTTTAAACACTTCAACGTCCCCATTCCCCACGTCTTCTGGTAAGGTAACTCCAGCAAACAATCCAGCTAAAAGGTTATTTAAAAGGTGTTGTTTTAATTTAATATGAAATGGTTAAGTATAATCATAACCTTGAATAAGAAAACTTGTTGGATGAGAATCGATAATTAAAAGATTTAAAAACTCCTTACATTTTTGAACAGCATTTTCATGAACACTTCCTTCAACTCCAGACGATTCGTCATCACTTCTCGAACTTGTCACCATTGGTGTAGTATTTTTCGCTTTTGGCTGCAATACCTTTTCTTTCTTCGACTTTTTAACACTGTCAGTACATGGCAGCGTTGCCAATAACGCTGGTGACCCAACAACTGGAGTACTTGGAGACTTTATCAACTCCTTCCGTAACTTTTTCATTTTTATCGTCTCTTTATCCAGAAGCTTCTGTTTTTTTCTTCTTCCTTCATCAGCCCCTTCCGTCATTGCTAAGGTATTACCTGATGAACTAGTTACAGGAGTTAGCAGAAGTTGTTTTTGTTTGAATTTCTGAGGAGATGATGGTTTTTCCAGCACTGTAGTCATGGACTTTGCCCTCTTTTTAAGCTTTAAAGATGAGGTTACGGCAGCAGCTGCACCAGGACTAGCCAGAACCGACAACTTAGACTTTTTCTTCAGGGTCGACTTTGCTGGGTCATCTACTTGTGAAATTTCTTGGGAAGCAGAACCTGGAGTAGCTGGCAACTGGGCAGCCGTAATTGCAGACGTCCTCTTTGGTCTAACTTTAGGGGGACTTGACCCTTTCTTTGATTTTGGAGTATCAGAGAGAAGACCCTTCTTCAATTTTAGAAGTTTCTTTGGCGAAATAGTGGACTCGGGGGTGATAACTGGCGATGTAGCTCCAGTACTGCTGTGTGGCGAACTGTTTCCCTTTATTGGAGACGCTGTTGCTGCCGCTGGTGTGGGCATAATCTGTTCTTGTTGTTGTTTTACCGGGGATGGACTAGGGCTCTTTACAAGTTTCTTTTCTGGGCTCGAAGATTTTCTTCGAGCTGGTTGTGCTTGTGTTTGCGCACCGACTTTAGCTGCACGCTCTTTAACAAGCGCAGCTACTTTGCCACAGTCCACAGCCATTACACTGGATTTACTATTTGTGGAAGAGTCCGACTTTACATCAAAATTATCTAAAAGATCACCCGGAGGAGTTGTCTGTCGCGCAGGTACCGAAATGGATTCACTTTTCTGAGGTTTCTTATGCTTTTTTCCTGGACTTTTGTCAACAGATTCTGATTTTGGTGTTGTCGGAGTAGACGGAATTGGTGAATATGATTTAATTTTATCTTTCTTTCCTTTAGCCTTCTTTTGTGGTGTTTCTAAGGACGTTGGTGAATTCGAAGTGGTCAAGGTAGTTGAAGCTGAAGGTATTGTTGACAGATTCTCAACACTCCGTATTCTTTTGGGACTGGAAGATTTTTGAGATTTGCTTTCAGGTGAAGAAGAAGTAGCTATTTGTGGAGGCTCAGGGGACTCTGATGGTATTCCAGGTACGATTTTTCTAGAGGTAGGAGAAACTCCACCAAGAGATGCGTCAGACATTCTTTTGTTTTTAATCTTCTTTACTGAAGCACGTACATTTTCACTTTCAAATTCTGCTTCATCGTCAGCTTCTGCCGCAGAGTCTTCTACTCTAGCACTCGTCTTCAGCATCTCCAAATTTGACACCTTTCCAACTCGTCCTCGCTTATCCTTTTTAGTAGAGGATCTCGCTTCAGAAGAAATTTCAACTGATTTAGTTGGAGTGGAGACTTCACCTTTCCTCCTAAATATTTCACTGGCTACTTGAGCTACAACATCGCCTACTGCTGAAGGTGGTGGAGTTGTTCTCATCAGTTTCTTTTTCTTTTTTGGCGGAGACACAACTTTTGGATCTGTCACTGCAGATCCCACTTGATCTATTGGAGTATTTTTGCTGCTCGTATCAACCGAAGAATCTCTCTCGGACACTTCCATTCCACTAGCTGCCGAATCTGTTACTTTTCTTTTTGGAGGTCTTCCACGCTTTTTAGGCTTGTCAGAAGTTTCAGCGACACTTTTGTCATTGTCATCTACCAAAGATTCACAGGATGCAGTGACATCAGTACTGAAAAACTCTGTTATTTGGCGCTGCTGTTTAATCTCTTTAGTAGAAGGTCTTCCTTTTCGCTTTGGAGTTTTTCCCAGTAATGCTGGGCTTGAGGTTGCTGAGGAAATTAAAGAAGCCACCTCTTCAATACTTTTTCCAGACTCCCCTGATGTCCCAACTGTTTCAGCTGAAGCTGCTGCAGTAGTGTCAAGAATCTTCTTTTTTGGCTTTCCAGCTTTTTTCGCCAACACTGTCAACTCTTGTGACGTAGGAGATATAGTTTCTTCGACACTTTCCAACAGATTTAATGGGATCTCCGTTGGTGATGAACTTTTGCTGGATTTCTTGCGCATTGGTGTAGATATGTTTGAAGCAGTAGATGAACCAGAGCTTAATCTGACTTTAGGAGGTTTGATTGGTTTACTCAATGCAGGTACATTAGTTTGTGGTGATGCATCTTCAGAAATTGTCGCAGGAGCTGATGCAACCTTGCGAGATTTTACACTTGCAGGTTTTTTCTTTTCTGAGGAACTTCCAGGTGACGTGCCATCATGGGAGCCTGGACCAGATGACTCTGATTCCTGCCCATCCTCTTTCTTAAGTGTACACGCGCGTTTTCTTCCAGAAGGAGTAAAAAATGCTGATAGGGCATCAACTAAACCTTTCGTCTGTCTCTTCGATGATGATGATGCGTCTGATTCTCCGCCATCCGTGGTGGTGGCATCTTCCCGTTTTGTATCACCAGTGCTAAAACTACGTTGAGAAATTGATTTTGACTTTTCCTTCCTGGAACTTACCGATGATGGAGGGGAAGGAGTCGTGCCAGGGGATGATGGAGACTGTTTGCGAATCGGCAAGGTTTCATCACTTCTTGGAATTTTGACAGAGTGTTCTGAAGATAACATCACAGACGCTTTTTCACCACTTATGGATGGCGTAGGGGATGAGGATTCTGGGTTTGGGATCACATTATCAGTAGAACTTGCGCTCACTATCACTGTATTATCGTTGTCACCAATGTCACCAGTTAAAACTTTTTCTTTATTACTGCTCATCTTTGCTCCTTTCCTTGAAGACTTTGTAGTTTTTGCATCCTCTTCAGTCTCCGAGCATGAATAATATACATCTGGAGATTCTTCTTTCGTAATTTGGCCACTAATTGAAGAGACAAGCACAGTTGTGTCTGGTGAAGACGATTTGGAAGATTTCGAAGAATGACTAGTAGATGAAGACCGCTTTTTCATTATTTGCTTTGGAATAGAAGCACTGGAAGAACATGTTCCTCCTCGTTTACTAAATTGTGTAGGACTTGACGCTGTTGAAGTCTTTTCAATTGACTGAGCATGAGAGATGTGCTGCTCCGTAGATTTTTTCGCGGGACTCGTTCCTCCTCCTTCTCGAGCATTTGACAAGGATAATTTACCACATGCGGGACATGGTTGAGATGCATAGTTTTTCCCACTAAGACAATCTGTATGAACCGACTTGCCACAGTCATTGCACCGAACGACAGATGTTGCCTGTTACACAAATAATATACGTGAGTTGCGTTTCGAACATTTAATCATATCATCTCTATATCATATCCAATAAGCTACAGAACTTACCTCAAGCAGACTTTTTTCAGAACATTTAGAACAAGTAAATTCTCTTCCAATAACAAGATCTTGGTCATCATCGTCCTCAACCCCTTCAATATCGACTTCTTCTGTTTCAACGTCTTGTTGTCGATAGGAGGTGGATAACGTTGTCATCTTCTCTTTGTTGCTAACAGCTAAGCGTTTTGAAGTGCTGTCAGAGGAAGTGGATTTCTTTCGGTGCGTTACTTTTGCTGGCGGTGATGAAGAGACTGCGGGACTTGACTTTGTAGAATTCCCATCTGAGTTCGATTTTATTTCTACATTACTTTCTTCTTGTGGCTGTTGAGATGATAATTTCGATGCTGGGGATTTTTTCTCACTCGTGGAAACAGCAGCCTCAGGCGTTTCCGGTCTCGATTTTTTCTCAACATTTTCTAATGCACCTTCAACTACAGCTCCATCATCCTACATTCTCTGTCGGTGCTGTTGCTTCAGCTTCTCCAGCGGACTGTGACGACGACATTCTGATGTTTGGTAATGAGACTCCAGCCAACTTATTTTCTAATGATGAATTACTTGTTCCACTTGGAATCTAGTAGAAAAACAAAAATAAATGCAATGATTTAGGTGTTCTCCTATCTATTTTCTTACAAACCCATTAAACTTTTTTTCCTTTTACAAATGTACTATGTAGTAGCTTTCTAGCATGAAATTGTACATAACATCAATTACTTTGTATCATTTACTTGACCAGAAATAATAATTATGAGTTCTATATTTCATCTTCCCATCAAAAATACCGCAACACAAACACTAAACTCCTTAAAATATAATCCAGCAATTAGCATTGATAGTAATTAAACGTAATTTGTTACTTTAATCAAGTCCACAAATTATACAAACAACTTGAGATTGCAGAAAGACTAAAACGTTTGTAAAGAAACGTTTTTTAGACGATGCGATGTGGCTGCCGGGTTCGAGTATACAAATTTATACACTTTAATTACACAATTAGCAGATCAGCTGATACATGTTGTAACCAAACAAAGAAATTTGCAAATTTTTCTATTTTATCATCTTACATACAATTTAATAAATTTTGCTAAATGATACATTAAAAGATTGCGCAAATCCGCGTGATATGTGTGAGAGAATGTTAATTACGCTATTATTTATCATCCTGCGCAATTAATTTCTAACTTTATTAACAATTCTGTTTCTTATCAGAAGCAATTAAAAACTCACTGCAGTTGGTCCATCATCATCATCAATTTATTGCAGCTCCAACTCCAGCATTCAACAAATTTATTTCTTCAGGCATTTAGAGAGCAAATTTAATTTAAAGCTTTATACGCTGATAAAATGGTGCAAGCTGCGAGTGAGCACAATAAACCTACCACGAGCAGATGACGAGAGGGTTGCCGCTTTAAATAACACATTTGGCATTCTTAAAAAAGTTGCTGCCACGCCGTGGCAATTAATTACGTTAAAACAACTTCTGGAAGATTGACCATGAGAAAAACGAGATAATGATCCATCCATCCTCTCCAACAAATTTAATGAGTGTGAGACTGACTATACTCAACTNCCCATCACAAACACTGTTTCTTCTCTTATCTTCGTTTTTACGCTTCTATTTACTTAAACAACTCATTCTTTGTTATTCTCCGTCTCTTAACTTTTTCTTAAAACTCGTCCAGTTCATGATCACGTAATGAGTCTGATGATGTCCACTAAACCATGTCCATTTATTCTTGCTCAATCCCAAAATGCCAAATGTTTACCAAATACTGGAGCTATTATGTCTGCCACGACTATTCCGAAACATCAAAAATCATTGCAAAAAAATTCATACACACAAAAGCAATTTGCGCAATTTCCTTGAAATTTGATTGCGTAAACGCTTAAAAACTTTAACCTTTTTTCTTATTTTAATCTTACCTTATCATTTTGAATTTATCCTTTCAATCACTCATCATAATCAATAAAGACATTGACATGGTCAAATAACTCGTGTTTTATCCATTCATCCTTAGTGCAAAAAATCTGGATTTATAGACTTTTATGTCACTTAATCACCACTTTTTCTTCATTGTGGTCATTGCCACATAAATGATCACTATTTTGATCCAACTGACAACTTTTACTATGACTTTTTCACACTTTTATAAATACTACTTTGCAATATATTTTGTACTTCTGCATTGCGTGGTCGTATAACTAGTCATAGTCTTCTTCAAATCAAACTTCAAAAATCTGCAACATTCTATGATAATAACAATATAGATGAAAAAATCTTTACTACATAAGTTAACCACACTCTCTGCATTCTATGTANTTCAAAAATCTGCAACATTCTATGATAATAACAATATAGATGAAAAAATCTTTACTACATAAGTTAACCACACTCTCTGCATTCTTCGTAAAGAATAATATTTTTTGGTTGTTTTGTTTGAGAGTTGTGACTTGAGAGTAATTTCCTCGTCATATCACAAAAGAGGACAAACTATCGTATAAATTATATGAGAAATTGTAGAGGAACATACGGCAAATGAGCACCGCACAATAACAAGCAAGGCAGAGCAGACACACTCGAAAAAACATCACAACAAAACCCTACCGCATATAATTTTTGGTTATTTACATACATGTGAAGTGGATATAGGAAAGTTATTATATAACATTTTTCCTTACTGTTTAGTAACCACCTCTTTACTATACAAACTCTTTATCTCTGTAGTACAACAGAAAGAATAGTGAAAGAATATTAGAAAAGGTATGCAAGTTAGAGGTTGTGATGCGAGTCGAGTGAATTGAACATGAGCAAAACTGCTATAAAAAAGACGTAGTAGAATGTTTTGTATGAAGTTATAATAGGTATAAAGCAGAGAATTGAGAGAGTATAGGTTCACAGAGTTGGTTTTGGAGAAGCCTTTTCATAGAAGGATTCCTGTGATTCCCTGACTTTTTCTATTCCCTTTGCCTTTTTCATACAAAGTTGCGCCCGAGAGTGAATACAAGAACCCGATATACATATATTTTATATGCAGAATTTTAAGCCATCACAAACATAGTATCACTTTTATGTGCATAGTGAAAGAGAAGGAAGGAAATGAGAGACTTTTTATATTTTGTATAAGAGAGAGAAAAGAGGGAGAAATTTGTACGAGAACGACACACGTTGGTTTTTACGAGTAGAGAGAGATCCGATCCTTTCCATACTTTTTTGGGGTACGTGTTACATGATCATTGATGATGAGAGGATGATCTCATCCTATGTTACTCTTCTACTGATGTGTTTGAAAAAGAGGAAATGTATGACAAGAAAAAAGGGAGATCTTCTTTACAAAACAACAGCTGCCTTTTTTTCTATCTATAGGGTTTTTCTAGATATGCATGCGCTTTTCTTATGTACATGATCTTCTTCGTCGCCTTTTCTTCCTAAACTGCGGCAAAATAGGAAGAAAAGGCAAATCAACATTTTCGGTATCTCTTTTGATATGCTTTGAATTGGATTTGTATGCAGTATAGAGTAAAGTGGCAAAAGTGGACATAGATAGCAAATATGTAATAGCATTCGTCATCATACCCTATTAGATCACAGGAACAGGAGCTTTTTCTTAAAAGTAATAATATATACTGAGAAGAAGAAGCATTTATAGAGAAAGATGTTCAATGTATCCATCGCATTCCTTTCTATCTTGCATCATCATTCCTTTATTTCTGCACACTTACTCAAGTTTCAAGCCATTACTAACTACCCATCAATGATTAGAAAGATCTATAGGATTTCAATCCTTTTCTTTTATTACGCTATCATCATCCCCTGCTATGCCACACAAGAAGACGTAAAAAGGGGATTACAAAGGAGCAAGACACTTTAAGCGTCATTTACCACCACCACCAACAGCACTAAACCGAGAGAAGAAGAAGAGCTATGCATTGGATTTATTAGATGATATATTATGCCTATAAATCGCTTCATTTTCATTACATTTCATTCGCATCGGGATTTTTATCGGTGTTTGTGTATGTGGAAAAGAGAAAGGCTAAATGTCAAGTCAACAATGTACAATAATAACAATCATGAGCATGACTATCACCGTTTCCCACCTCCTTTTCCTTCATTGAAGGTGGCTTATTTTTCTGGAGATATAATAAAAGTCAATATACTTATTACCCGTGTGACTTCTTATCCCTCACGGTAACTACACCTAATGAATAAGTAAATGGTCGGTTGGTGCTGGCTTTCTGTTATTTAGGTCGGCATATTATCCTATTCCTCTCTTGTTATTCCAATCCCTTTTTAACTTCCTTTCCCCGTAATACATAAAATTATTCTTTCCTGTTTGAATAAGTGAGTGAGTGAAGGAGGAGGAAAGGATCAAGTGAAATAAAATGTTCGTAAATAATATTAAGACAGAAAAAGCGAGTGCTTTTTTGGTGAGTTTACTTGAGAAAAAAATCGATAAACATTTTCTCTTCTCGCCCACCGCCACTTCCTCACCACCACCGCCGCTCCTGCTTCATCGTCGTATCTACCGTCGTCATCGTCATCTGAAGACGGACTATACCACTCACTCCTGCTGTTACTAAAAGGTAAATTTAAGGTGGAGGTGGTGGTGGCATTTTGGCAACGTTTCTCCTGCTGTTCCTTCAGCCACCAAAAGTATAACCCTTTAATAAGACAGACGTGAAAAGGTTGAGTGGAAAGAGTAACTTTGTCTTTTCTTATGATGTCGGCGATGATGATGACGACGCTGATATAACAACAACAGAAGCAGTGGCAAATAGGCAAAAAATTGTTTTTTTTTGGTGATGCAATATAAAGAATGAGTGAATAAGGAAGGACGCGATATTGTAATAGAATGTACTTTTAAACGTTTTTCTTCCTTTCTCTCGACCGTTCCTCCTCTCCGATTTCTACGTGTTTCGTTACAAAACTGTGGTCGGCTGGGCTTGTTGGTGTCGACGACATCGACGACGGATTTTTCCTTTCTCTTTTTGTAAATTTTACTATCAAACTTACTTAAGCATTAAAGGGTTCTTATTATTATGCTGCTGGTTTTTGTTAAGCAGTGCAGTGGTAGAAATATAAAAACAGGAAAAAATAGTACCAAAATTGAGAACCTAATAGTGGATTCCTGCCTTTTCTCTTTCTTTCTCTTTCTACATTGTATCTTGTCCATTTTAATGTATAAATTACATTTATTACGTTTTACGAGATCTTGTTCGCCTTCTTTCCACTCATTCCGTTTGCTCAAGCTCAATTGCTTTTGATGTGAGAAGGAATTGTTGAGTGTAGTAAAGTGATGGTAATCTGGGGCAGGAGCACTAACAAGAGCCCGACACCACCAAACTACCCCGACTTTTTGATTCTTTCCTTTTCTCTCTCTATATAAAAACGTATTATGGTAATCGTCCTACCATGATAACTTTCTTGTAATAAATACCCAAGAATAATGCAATGCGCTTAAAAAGTACTTAAACCAATGCAGCGTATTACGCAAGTGGGTTTTTTATATAAAAATAAAATGCTATTATGTCCATGTATGACTGACATGGACAGAGCAAATTCAACTTTTTTTCTCTTTCTCCCCTTTTAATAAATCTGACATAAGTTATGCATCCATTTGTTTTATTCCACTTGTATAAGAAAATTAAAGTGAATTAATATAAAACACGGGCTTGGAATGGATACTCACCCAACCGTAGAGAGACATAAGGGAGAGAAATGAACTTTTTCTTAAGTCATAGTTATATTCACACGTCACGTCATTCTCTTGCATTTTTTTCTAATAAATTTTCCATCGAATGAGAAAATCCGTTTCACACACAAATATCCTTTTTCTATTATTCTCCCTAATTTACCTGCTACATTGCCACTGCTACACAATTACACAGCGGTGTAGCAGTTCTTTTATCACTTCATCCATCTCAAATTTCTCAGTTATTTTTTATTCCCTTTACTCCTTCCACTCTACTCCAGGAGCTACATTATACATAAAAATCATGCAAGCTACTTAACTCGTCTACATAATCAAATAAACTTGATATATTTAGACGAGGGAGAGAAGTTATTATCCATGCATTGATAACTTACATACAAACACAAGATAAATTTGTGTCCATTTCCATTTCTTCGTCAACATCATATCATAGTTTCATCGTAAGCTTATCACATGTGTACAGTCAATATATTTACCTTTCCCCATAATAAATATTATTACAGGTATTAACAATTACTTGCAATTGTACACTAGTCTTTCCCCTCTTTTCTTCTGTTCTTTTTATCAGTCTACAACAAACCACTTTGATAAATGCTACAACGAAAACATGAACAAGCAAAAAAGTAAACTACCTTTACCCCTTTTTTCACCACCTTCTTTTCTCTCTCCTCCGTTCTTACCTAGTCAATATGTAATAAAACTCATGCATTTGCATAAACATCTTCACTCATTTACACGATAAATATATGAATAAATTTCTACTAAAACATTTGCCCTGTCTGTCTAGCCTCCTGTCTCATCATCATTATTGCATCATTATTATCTAACTAAATTAAACATGAATATCTCTCAAACTTCACATAAATCGAAAGGATTATATTAGTTTACCTATGTTGAATTAAAACTTTTTTAAAACAGAGATTTCCCTATTTCCTATTCATCTCTCCTTTTCATAGTTTATTCGCATTTTGTTCAATTTCATATAAGCATTAATGCGTAAAAAGAGTTTTTAAAATTGTATGCCTATATTATGTACGTGAGTCGGTGAGTCTGTCGGCGTTAAGACTTCTGCTGCTGTTGTTGTTAAGGTGGTAAGAAGGAGGGTGATAGGGATAAACCTTGTCTATTACGAAATGAAACCACTTTGCAAATACTAAACACACACGCATGTGGATATGGAACAGGTAACATTTTTATTGGTAAAACATGAGTAAAAGTAGTATAACGAAAGGAATAAAAAAACGCTTGCAAGCTAAAAAGTTATAGCATTTATATGAAAACGAGTAGGTTTCTAATGATCTCAATGATAATGGGTTTCTCTCTTGACCGGCTTCTGTTCTGCGCTGCAGCAGTTGTTGAGGCAGTCACTACTCACTAAAGCTTAAATGTTAAAAATATATATTTGATACAAAAATAAAAATTAATTTTATCTGGTAAAGTTTGGTTTCAATGCTTGCATTAATGATGGAATAAGTAGGAGAACAGACCCAGACAGACATTCACAATAAAATCAACTTTGATAAAAGGAATGTGGATTTGATGATTCTGATGACGATCATCCTGATCATAGCAACAACCATCACCATCTTCACCCGGCATCCAAGACTATTAATGCTTTTTTGGCTTGGAAAATTGATCTAAAGAACAAAATCTTCATCAAAGAGACGCTGCTAGAACGCTGAACCCGCTTTACTTATGCCAGCAAAAAAAAAACCATGTACATAAATGGAATTAATGAGATGGAAGGGGAGAGGGTGAAATGCAGGAGCAACAAAGTACGAAACTGATACGACGATGATGTACTCTTTTCTTCTCTCTTAATTCAGCCTAATCTAAAAACAATTCAGATAAATGCTACAGTATTACATGTGATACCATGATAAAAGCCGTAATCAAGTTGTAGCAAAAGGGTTAAACGCTAAGGAATAAAAGGAGGACTCTACTTTGTACTTGTACAAACATACAATCTCCTTCATCATCATAATCACATCATGCAATAAAATCATATAAAAGTTTTGCTTTGTGATTGTGATAATCTAATCATTATTATCGTACCAACATCGCTCATACTCTTTTGCTTACTTTATATCATTTGCCACCGTCATCATCATCAACATCACTACTCTCCTCATCGTTTATATCCCTACTTAATCCAATCCCACCTTTTATTCCACCTCCCGTAACAAAAGAGCGATGAAAAATGATGAGTCGGTAATAAATTTTCAAAGGTGTAAACTCTGCCCTGGCCTACTAGTCTCTTCTGGATAAATAAAGATGAGATGAAATGACGAGGAGATGATTATGTGTGATTGTGTTAAAATAGTGAAATGAAGAAGAACAAGGTCTGTAAAGTTGCTTTAGCTGCTGGTCTAAAATTTAACCTACTCATCGTTCCTTTTCATTACAACTTTTGTTTCATAATCTGTGGTAGGAGCAGAGTGTCATGTATGTTTCCTAAAATCACAAAATGTGAATGATGAAATTGATGATGATGATAAGGATATGCAAGGTTACAATAATCCCACCAACCAGTGCCACAATAATCATGTCATGCCTGCCATGCCATCACGTATGTAAATAAAACACTAAAAAATCCTCTTCTAATCTCCTTCTGGGAGTTTTCCACCTCTTCCCTTCTTCTAGTGCAAACAAAGTCGTCGTAATAATAATCATTTATTGCTTTGTTACGTGATCTACTCTACTCAATTTATTTTGAAGATCACGCGTGTACAAAAACGCTTCCAGAAAAAAATGCAGAAATTCTCCATTACGTTATTTTTTCTTTGAGTTGATTTTAGCAAAAAAAATGTTTTTTTTCTATTTGCCTGTTGAAGGTGATGATGTGGATGAAAAAAGTTCATTTTTTCTAGCTACTAAATGACAATCCAAATAGATGATAAGGTGGTGTCATAAACCACCCGGGGAGGATTTTTACCCAAAAATGCATGAGAAAATGAACCCCTCTTTAGATGATAGGGCGAATTCACAGGAGAACTTTCTTGAAGAAAATGATTTGAGGTGTGAGCCACTGAATTTTTTTCGTGGGAGTTCTTTCTTCTTTCAATGTAAAAGGCAAAAGGAAAAGGTGCCATAAAATGTCAAAGGGACAGATTTTTTCAGAATAAAGGGCAAAGAGGAGACCAAGACCACCAATCGGTATTCCATTCTAAAGTTAGCTAACAAAGTGTAAGCAGTAGAGTCAACAGCGCAAGCAGCAGGAAAATTCTTATTCCTTTTGCTTGCGAATCCGTTCCATAAACACATAAGTAATGGGCTTTTGTTATTTATTGCGTAAGATATTTTTTACGACCCTGTTTTCAATTTATTTGAAGATGACTTTTTGGAATATAAATGGAGTAGTAAAGCGTCAACTGAAGTGAGAGAACTTATGTAAAATCTACTTCACATGGAATTGTGATGAGCAGAACAAGGACAGTTATTATCTAAATTGAAAGGGCGCATTCTTGTTAGTCCAGGGAAGAGCCAAAAGCACAAACTGGTATCTTCAGATAGGTTAACCAGTTTTTAGTAAAACGGATCTTGCCGACGACAAAAGCAAGAACAAAGTAGGAATTTGAAGAGTATTATGGCTTTGTGATGCTGCTGATAGTGATGAGGTTGAAGGAGAGGAGAAGATGAGACTCAAGGCCAAGTCTTATTATTTTTTCAAGGGAAACAAAAGTGGCTGGTAAACAATAGCACGCCACACGTACGGAGCCAAAGAAGCGAAAGAGGCTTAAAATATGTTGAGTGCGATGTAAAATTTTGTTTTATAAAATTCAAGAGGTCCTCTTTGGTCTTCTCCATAATAATAATTCATTTTTGTAAAATGTGCAAATGAATTGTGTTATTTCATTTTCCGCAGAAAAAGAAGAGCAGCCACGCGCTGTTTGAAACAAGGTAAGAAGCAAATAGGGTAAATTTGGCTAATCCAAATTGTAAAATGGCCAGAGGCAGACATACAAAAGTCATGTTCCTCTTTAGATTCCCATCAACATCAACTCCATCTCATCATCATCTCATGACATGCTCCACTGCGTCGTCCCCACCGCACGTTTTCTACTAAAGTAAGTCGTAGTAAGTTAAGTGATAGGAGGTGGGAGGAAGGAAGCGGTGGTGATGAGAATGATTACTAGGTTGAATGTATGTTGTTGAAATAAAGGAGGATTTGATGGAGGGTTGTGTAATCTAGTGTTCATCTTTTGAAATCACACATATCTGGATATGACAGGCTAGTGTCAAATTAATAAAAATGTTTTGATAGAACAAAACATGACGAGATGGAGACCTTGAGTCTAACAAATATCCAATAAGATTCGTCATGAAATAATTGAATTAGATATCTAAAAATAATAACGTTTTCCTAAATAAATAATTTCATTTTGAGTTGTGAAACTGACAATTTCACGCCTCATTTTTAAATTCGTTACACCAAATCAATAAAAACCCAATATTTTTTCTATTTCTCTCTCGACATATGAGCCGGAAAATCTTGGTAATAAATTTATCATCTTCTACAACATCAACACAGGCAGATTTTTTAGTAAAAATGCTGCAGCGTGACAAATTTGGAAGCGTATTACTTATTATATGCCTCACTCCTTTGAGTTATGATCTGCTTTTTAGATTTAGAAAGATACGTGTGGTGATACGTAATTCAAACAGAATAGAAATCTGCCTGCGTCAATTGACAATAATATAAATGCGATGATGATGTAACAAAACGTAAACAGGAGCAGCCAACAACATGGCAGACAAAGATTCTGAGTTTGAGTTTGGAGCAACCTGCCAAAAACTCATGTAATAAAATATTGAAACAAAAAATCGTATCCATAAAAATCTATAGTGAGTGAATTTGCCACACATTTTCACAAAAGAAAAAATAGCAACAGAACCAACATTTAGAGTTTTGTCTCGGCCATATAGAAAAAAACTAAACTCATCATCAATTCAACGATCACCATCGGATTCAATAAATATTCAGTAAAATGAAATATGTTGGACTTGTTTCATTTTTTTAAACTTTTGTAAAGGATGACGATATGATGCCATGTTTGATGTTTCAACTTCTACTTTTTTTACTCATTTTTGAGTGAGAAACAAGCGTAAACAAAAAATCCTAGTTTTGCCATATGTGCCTACAAATAAAAATCGACTCGTAAAAAATACATTCCCTGACACGACCATCATCGTCGTTGCCATTTGTGCTACTGTTTCTCTATCAACCTCATCAGCCAAGAAAGACGTGATAAAAAAGAAGAACGGAGATATAGAGAGATGCTTCTGATGCGATAATAATATTTTGGAAAATAAGTTTATGTGAAAAAATTAAATTTTTTTTGGAACCGGGCCGGGGTCGGTCGGTTGAGCAAAAACAAGTAAAAAGCACAACAGCAACAGCATCAGTAGCACAAGACAAAACCCAATTTTAAATAAAACATCTGCCTTTTTCATCATAAAAAGACTGCATCAAAAACTGCATTCGCTGAACAAAATCGAATGAAGAGAAAGCTCATCCTATCAGACGTGAATACAACTTACGTAATATAATATAGCTTAAGCTAAAGACAAATATAATCTAAATTTTTTCTTATTTTTTCCTGAAATGAGACTGTTTAAGAAAATAAGTAGAAAAGGATGGCTAATAAAGTCATCACATCCCTATTTTGTAAATATGCCAGAAAATGAGTCTTGTTTTTTAGCTTGAAAACACAAAACATGTCGTCTTTTCCTTTTCTTTTTATCCAATCAAAAGATGAGCTCAAGTGGAAAAGAAAAAAATATACTTTTTGTGACATAATTCGGATGAAATTGAGTCGTCAATTGTCGAATGCACGCCGAACCCCGTCATTTTAAAAAAGATACAAAAGAAGATATTCAAGCCAAGTGGCAACAAGACAACACTTGTGTTGTAGGAAATTCAACAAATTGCAAAATGCAAAAAATATAAAATAAAGCACTCCACAATTTTCTCCCCTAAACGTTTCCTTCCTTTTTTCCTTTACATAAATATTTTTACAGTTGGGACAATTGACGCTGAATTCTAGTCATCAATTGCTTTACCGCGCATAAATAAAAAGTGAATTTAAATAAAATCCAAAAGAAGATGATCTTTCCACTGGTTTTTTAACCTAAACCATTGACAAAGTGAGACAATTAAAAACATGTGTGCGGCACATGGAATGAAATACTTGAGCTTTTGAGATCTTGTCAGTCTCTGATAGGATGGTGAATTTAGACTTTGATGAAGAAACTAAGGAAAATCAGTTAAATCGTGATATTCTATTGGAGGACACAAAACTTTTATTTTCTTTTTTACTGATGCCAATATTAGGGCCGGGTAAAGTTCAAACTCTATTTATTTCTCGGTTTAAATTCTAAATGAATTTGGAACAAGAACAAGGCAATTAATTTATTACACATGCCGCATTATCCTATTTCATTTTTGGGTAAAAATTTGATCATGTTTTTTAGCTTGAGCTTTAAATATATTTAAAGTCTTACCAGGTATTGTCTTTAAGTGCCCTGACAGTTATGAGCACTGATTAGTGGATTCTAGACCATTTTTTGACGCTGATTATGAATCTGAATTTACTTTTTTGCAAAACTCACATGCTGAATTAATATCAATGAATATTCAAATTGTTACGTAATGAGAAATACTAAAAATTTGCATATGACTTTTTCCATGTCAGATCTGGTTAGATCGTTTCAAAACAACTATTTTTGCAAAAAGAATTATGTCAAAATTCGCAAATCTGTCAAAGTTATAGCAGATTTTGTGTTTTATTTGAAATCGTATTGCGTAGGTTAAACTCCGTTTTTTAAATAGGACCCAATGTCGATTACTAAAAATGTTATAACTTTGGCAGATTTGCAAATTTTGCCATAATTCTTTTTGCAAAAATAGTTGTTTTGAAGAGATCTAACCAGATCTGACATGGAAAAAGTCATACGCAAATTTTTAGTATTTCTCATTACGTAACAATTTGAATATTCATTGATATTAATTCAGCATGTGAGTTTTGCAAAAACGTAAATTCAGATTCATAATCAGCGTCAAAAAATGGTCTAGAATCCACTAATCAGTGCTCATAACTCTCAGGGCACTTAAAGACAATACCTGGTTAGATTTTATCGTAGATTGTTAATTGATGTGGTGTTTTTTACATCCACCCTATTTAGGCATAGCGCATCTGTATGAGTACAAAGCGAACACGATTTTATTGAAAAAGTAATTAATTTTTTCGCATCTTTCTTTAAAGTTTGCCACCTCATCAACTTGTCTTTGAAGTGAGAAGAAGACA